>OX637358.1:8098532-8320621 GCA_951799405.1 Agapetus fuscipes | reverse complement strand
ATACAAAATACCCTGCAGCTGTGGTCTGTCCTACATCGGAACCACCAAAAGATTTACGGGCACTAGACTAAAAGAACATAAAAGAAACTGCCGTTTAGGCCAATTTGAAAAATCAGCAGTCGCAGAGCACGCCCACTTGGACGACCACGATATTATGTTTGAAAAAACCAAAATATTGGCAAAAACCAAAGGCTATTTCGCTAGATTGTACAGAGAGGCCATTGAAATTCATAAACATAATAATTTCAACAGAAAAGAAGAAGGCCTCAAACTAAACAAAATATGGAGATCAGCCTTGCCGCCGCAGTCGGTAAAACCGCTTCATACATTTATCGATGTGGTTGACCAGTCGGTAAAACAGATACCTGCCTCTACCCACGGGGAACCGGGTCCACCCTGCGCACCCCAACTTGCGCATGCGCCTGAGCATACACCCGCGCTGACCCCCGCACCACCACCACCACCCCACGCAACACCTACCCCCACCCTAGAGCGAAGGAAGATGACGGAAACCCGCACCCCCTCGCCACGCCGACCTCCCACCCTGTAACGAAGGACAATGTGCAAGACGCGACTAAACGCCAATCAGTTAGCATCGAGAAGCGACCGAAGAGACAACGAAGGCCGCCGCGCCGGTATAACTCGCCTTGAAAATGCCTTCTACTCATGAAGGCGAAACGTCGGCTTATAAAAAAGCTGCATATAGACCATGGTCTAACCCGAAAACACAAAAAAAAACAATTCAGTAGCCAATATTTATGTTTAAATTTTCAAACTTGAAAATATAAATTGAAACAATGTAGTCCAAAAAATCCATAATTCCAAAATTCATTTAATTTCATCACTCCTTTTTTGTTAATAGTTTCCTTGCTATTATTTACTTACTTAATTTAAAATTTGTTTTATAATTTAATACAATAGAAGGAAAAACTTACATTCTTGCTGCAAAGATCATTTAATTCCGTAAACCTAGGCAGCGGCAAAATGCAGTCTCCCTGGATCTTGTTTGAGAACATTTTTGACACTTTTTTATTTGAACAAACTCAGAAATAAGTAAACAAATTTTAAGAATAATTTGATACTAGTATCAAAATTGAGAATTTTCTTTGTAAAATTTGAGTCTTGATTCTACAAAATTCAAGATTTATAATAATTGTAAATCCATATCCTTTATTACACAGAATTTGAGGTTATGTCTCTCTGTACAAATGTCGCTCACTTGAAGTTATATGAGTGAATGATTTGATATCGTTCAGCGGTCGCTTTATAAGTGGACGTCCAGACAAAAAAAACATGTCGGTGATAATTATACAGTTAAAGTGAGACCATCCGACTATCAGTTGTGTGTAGGTACTTGTTAAATAATAAACAATATATTGAGATAGTGGATTGTTTAAACAAATGTAGGTCTGGTTTCTGCAGGATCAAATACTGAACAGAGATTTACTGGTTTGAGTTGGTTTTGAGAGAGGTTTTAACACAGTTTCCCCCCCAAAGAAGTAATTAGGTACCTACCTACTTACATTAAAGGAGAAGTAAGAAGTGTAAGTACCTGGGTACTTACTTAATTTTTCTTACATATATTACTCCCATAAAATATGATCTAAAGGTCAAATAAAGAAGAGTGGCTTGTTTTGTCTTGGATATTTTTTTATGGTTGTCTATAAATAAGAAAATTTAAATTTCTAGGAAAATAAATAAATAAAACGCAGTGCAAAAATGCAGCTAAGTTACACATATAGTGTAACTTCTTGCCACGTTATCCCTGAAGGGGTCGCATCTGGTGAGTTGAACCTATTTATTTTTACAGGTAAGGGGGCCGGCCTTACGCCAACCACTTCAATTGAAGTGGGGGTTTCCCAGCTCCCGAGGGGGCTGGTACTCATTTCTTGTGAAGGCTGAGTAAACCTTGCCGGTATTTTTATTATGGGGTTTGAAATAAACACCGAAATAGGAAATCATTTCTAACACCCTCCTCAGCGGGGTTTGAACCCGAGCTCACGGGGTATACTTTTTGATTATGAAATATTTATTGTTTGGTCTTGATTTTAGTATTTTATTTAACTTTGTGGAATTTTGTGTTCGTTGACTAATAGGTTGGGAAGAGGCTAACCCCTCATGTTGTTCAAAAACAAAGTTTGAGGGAAAGGCGGCAGGAGTTGCTAAGTTTTTTTTCATAAGTGGTTTGGTTTATTTTGTATGTACACATGTAGCATGTGTAAGCATGAAAACATAACCTCCATCAGAGGTAATTTTACATGAGCAATGCTTGTATGTGTACTGGACCAATGTGTCTTATGAAAACTGGAAATTTATTTTGCAAATATTCATTAACAACTCTTACATTATTGTGTTGTACGTTTTTTCTTAGCTCAGATTGTGTGGAATGTGATTGTTAAGACAGTTTCATTTAAAGGTCATCTTTGAATCACAAACAAGCACTGGGGGGGCGAAACCATAGATTAACAGGACCATGACTCTGGAGGAAATGAAAGAAGTACCTATGTAAGGATAGAAAGAAATGCCGGTTGATCTGTAATGTTGGCGGCTAGGGTTTATTAAAGTGAAATTGGTTTTATGAGATAGTTTTTTTTTGGTGTCCATGTATATATATTGTTATTTGTTGATTTGAAAAAATGTAATTTGTCATGTATGTTCCTTGACTTATAGGTTGGTATGCGGCTGACCACCCATACTGTAAAAAAAAAATGGTTCACTTTGCCAATGTCACCCCTGTTTCAGGGAAGGACGGCAAGAGTTGCAGGGCTTATGTTCATTTGAGATTGGGTTTTAATATTGTAGGCCCACGTGCGACATGTGTTAGTGCGAAATTATACATGTCTGCTTGTGGAAATGCATTTAATGTAAATCTTAAATGATACCTATATATCTTTGCAGCTTAGATTAGATTAGATTAGATGTGAAAAGGAGGTAAGACATCAAAAAGAAGGTTTTTGTGACAGATCATTGCATGGCAACTATTGCCCAGTTTCTATTTATTTTGTTAATTGATATTTCCTATTTATAGCTGTCGCCATGATTGCAGGTTTATCTCGTTCCCCGAGACTGATAATGTCAAAATATGCTCCATTCACAGAGTCAGCTACTGCACCTAGTGTTGACACTCTTCTACGTTGATTGACAGATTAAATCCGGATATTTGGATGTTATTTTGACCTCTGACAATATTGGTCCACGTGGCGAACGAATGCAATGCATTTTAACGTAATTTAATTGTTCCTTGACTTATAGGTTGGTATGCGGCTGACCACCCATGCTGTAAAAATGGTTCACTTTGCCAATGTCACCCCTGTTACAGGGAAGGACGGCAAGAGTTGCAGGGCTTATGTTCATTTGAGATTGGGTTTTTGTATTGTAGGTCCACATGCGGCATGTGTTAGCACGAAATTATACATGTCTGCTTGTGGGAATGCATTTAATATAAATCTTAAATGATATATATCTTTGCAGCTTAGATTAGATTAGATTAGATAATGAAGAAAAACTAACAAGAGTGTAAAAAGTCTGTGAGACAATGTATAATTCTTTTATAAAATATATTCTGTAAATAATTATATTCCTTGCTAATTACAAAGGTTTGATTGAATAAATCAACTATATCTTTGGGTAATTAAAAATACTCTAATTTAAGTGGGCTCTTTTATAGCAGCAAGGTTTAACTTATGCATATTGTGTTTATATTATAGAATTCAAATTTTCCTTACAGAGGTATATTTGCAACATATATTATACCTACGCACAAAATTGCATGTGCCTGTTTGATGAGACATGACATTATTTAAAACAAAATTGTTTCTCACTTAAATATTACCATCTGTTGATGAATCTCAAAAGTTTTCTGCACACCTGTCACTGACTCCTAATAAAAAAATATATGTTTTTTGAGCGTTTAATATATATTTTTACATGCATTATTGTCGTTTCCTAAACAATGCATTTAATATAAGTTTAAGGAATATTGATAACAACTATAATCTGAATTATTCATGTCTGTATATTTATAAGAATTGGAATTGGAATAGGGGTCATACAGCTATAGATAAGTCTCCTAAAATCATGACTGGATTATGTGAGAAATCAAAAGGAAAGAGTACTTTTCAACTGATTCAGAAGACATGCCCTTTCTGCAACTAAGATCTATACAAATTACGAAGAACTAGAAATCAATGTTTCTATTTTTGTTTTAATCTACAGGCAATTATACTTTTATGGCTTAAATAAATAATTGGCAATTTAATAAGTTTATTAAGTAATTACTTGAGCATTTACTCAGGTAATAATTGCATCAGTATTTTATTAATTAAAAATATGTATAAATTTTCTTTTATCCAAGAGTACAATAAGATTTTTAATACTTCATTAAAATGTGATAACAAAAAGCAGATTAAGAAAACTTTCCATTGATTTTTATCAGCTTCTTTCTATCTTTCTTTTTTATCGCTGAGCAATGTTTAGGATTGTTGAGAAATAAGAAATGCCGCCTTATTCATCTTCATCATCATCATCATCAAAAGAGGACAATGAGATGGTTCGGGAATGTCGAATGGGTGGACGATGAACGATGGACAAAAAACATGTACAATAGTACATAGGTAGTAAAAGGAATGCCAAAGGTAAGAATGCAAGGGGATTGATAAAATAAGCGACAAAACAAATGACTGAATTCTGCAGAGTGAGGAAAGGAGAAGAGAATGCATGAAGAAAAAGATGAATTTCGAGGAGATGAATGAATTGTGCAAGGACAGAACAAATTGTAGACACATCTGCAGAGGTACTGGACGCTAGGCACTTTTCCCACTAGATGCATTCTGCACGGTTTGTCTATGGCTTACTGACAGACTGTCCTCATACGCAACCAGACTTTTGACCCAGTATTCCATAGACAAACCAGGTAGAATGCTTCTAGGCTGTAATGGCCCTACTGTCAGGCCCAGATTAAGGGTGGTCTGAGCGGTGCGGCTGAACCAGGGCCCCCGCGTCCTAAAAGGCCCCTAGGACACGACCCCCTTGTATCAAAAAATATTTCGCGACCCCCAACCCTTTTTTCCATGTAGGTATGTTAAAAATATATTACTTACAAAAATTTTAGGCGTTTGCGTTATTTGCAATCTAATATAAACTTTTATCGACTTTTTATTTGAGTCTCACAAATTATATGTTGTATAAAAAAACTGAAGTTTTCTCGACCTCTCGCGAACCCGCTACAGAGGATCCGCAACCCACAGGTTGAAAATAAAAGGTGGACCAGATTCATGAAAGAATGAATGAAGTACAAAATGTATATAGAGCCTTTTATGAAACTGTGTTATTGCGCAAAGGCGCTTTTCCATATGATTGGGCGAAGAGGTGAGTCTTGAGACGTCTTTTAAACAGTCTCTCCAAATTGAGTTCCCTCAGTGAGCCGGGAATAGCATTCAAAGTCATTGGAGCGGCCACCTTGAATGCCCTGTCTCCAAAAACAGTGCGGGACTTCCTTGCAGGGATGTCCAGACAGCTGCTTTTTGATGCAGCTGACCTCAGTGTTTGTCTGCGCGAGGTTATAGTTGCTGGAGACACCAGCTCCATCAGGTACCCCGGAGCACTCCCATGCAGTGCTTTAAAGGTGAGTTAGCCGACTTTGAAAGTAATCCTCTCAGGGATTGTCAGCCAATGGAGAGCTTGAAGGTGAGAAGTGATGTGGCAAGACTTTGCACCCCATACATAGTATAACTGCGGCGTTCTGTAGCGATTGAAGCCTATTGAGCTGATTTTTGGGTTGGCATTCTACCCATTCTACATTCCCGAACCATCACATTACAGTAGTCGAGTCTAGCCACTACAAAGGAGTTCACAATCACCTTTGTAGCACTTCTAGACAGAATTTTAACCGCAGTCTTCAGTATTCAGTTCTCAGATAAGTCTTAGTTAGCAATAAGTTTATGTTTTTTATGATAAGAGAAGATGAAGGAGGGAAAAGGTAGTTGGGGGCCTCCATGACTTTTCCCGCACCAGGGCCCCCAGTGATCTTAATCCGGGCCTGACTACAGTTACAGAGGTAAGTTAGTAATCTGTAGTTTTCCATGCAAGCGAGTAAGTATTTGTTTATTTGTTTAGTTAGGGCACGAGCATGCCAAGTGGGGCAGCGTGAACTCTGCCACTGAGGGCCCATTAAACTATTGCTTATACCTGAAACCAGTTACACCCGGTATAATCATGAGCCATTCCTATAACTAATACTTGCACACTATCACTAATACTAACATACTAACTCATACAGAATCTCATAACAGCTTGTGAACTCATAAGATAAGGAAACTATTATAGTGTGGACGTAAAAAAGGCGAAATGACTCAAGTGACACTTTGCAAACTCTCATGCTTTTTTTGTAGTTAAACTTGTATCCTGCTGCCATTCTCCCAGGGGTGGATAGAACCACTCCAAATTTGCCTTCACTTTTTCTGTAATTGTACATTTTTTTCATCAGAGTGCATAGCGTAAAGACAAATACATTTCACAAAAAATATTTTGTCTTTTTTATTGAAAATAACACATATGATATTAATTTCATACTAACAATAACCCAAATTCAACTAAAAATTAAATTTTAAAATCTTAAGTTCCAGCACGTAAAGAGCAACTTCTTACCCCGTTGTGTGCCATTTATGGTATCTTCTATTTTAGGTATGTGATGTTTTGTCATGTGATATTTTGTCATTGTGTTGTTTTGTCATAGTGATGTTTTGTCATGTGATGTGCTCTCGTTGTGATGTTCAGTCATTTGTTGTTCTGTTTTGTGTCGTTATATCATGTCTCGTTTTATCACTGTGCCGTTATATCCTGTCACCCACTGCTAGACATCTTAGGTTATTTAAGAAACCATGATAATGTTATTATTATGATTTCCCAAGTATCACAAGATCTAAGCAAGTGGCAATAAAATAAACAAGCAAAGTCTGCAATCTAATTACCATTTATTCTTCTTCTTCTTCTGTTGCTAAGTGTGGAACAAATAGAGTATGTACAGAGGAAATGGGTGAGAAAAAAGAGGAAAGGGTAGAAAAAAATATGGTTTAATAGATTGGTGATATTGTGAAAGAATGGAATCTATAAATGTATGAAAACATTGATGGATATGATTGAATTAAGAGGTATCGAGGAATAAGAAGAAATGTAGGCAACTGTGGTCACCCCTAGCGGAATGGCGACAGACTTACAGTTACATCATACCTAATAATATGTAGTCTTTAATATATTTAAATTTAACTTTATATTGTATCCTCAAAGCCTTGTTCCAAATAATTATCAGTTTTCCTTTGTTGAACTTCTTTTCTCCATACATCGGCTAAAAATTCTTCAGTATTCTGTGTTTTGAGCAACATTTATTCATTCCATCTGTAAATAACATTGGACAACATGGTCGACTTATTTATTTTGGAGTCTTCTTATGCTTGTTTAGTCTTCCCATGGTCTCCATTCACAGATTTTGGTAATTTACCTGTCAGCAGTCATAATCTACTCCTATAATCTATTATCTGAGGAAGTAGATATGTAGGTATACAAACTCTCCATGCCTGAGACACAGGTTTTACTACTTCAGCCACACAAAATATTCCTCTCACTTGAGTTAAAAAGCTGTGTTTTCTTGTCACATGACGAGCCCATTGCTTTTTTAAATTCATTACTTTTCTATGACATGAACAATATTGCTAACTTATCATCTTATTTAGGGTCTCTCTACACTTCTCCGCACGGACTGTACTCGCATGTTCTTCATTTTAGAATTTGTGTTATTACTTGGAAATTGTAAAGCTCTTTATTTTACAAATGATCACTTACTTTTTCCAGTCGCCATTCCACTAGGGGTGGGCAGCAGCTCCGCAAATATGTCCCCTCTTTGTTCTGCATGTGCACACTTTTTTCATCTTACTTATTGACATTCATTATGCAGTTCATGCATGCTCTTTTTTGTCTGCAGATTCCAGTTATTTACAATCTTGCTTATTTGATCAAGTTATTCTTTTCTTGGTCTTTGCCCGTGATCTGTGGTCGCCTTCCATGCTTACCTTTGACGTCATCAATGTTTGACGTTGTCTTTGCACAGTCGTTCATCGTCTATTCTTTTTTTATTCCTGAACTATTTCATTGAACTCTTTTGCGTTTTAATTCTCATTTTATTGTCATTCCTAGCTCTTTCATAACGTAATCATTACAGACCCTACGACTCAGAGTCTTCTTAGCTAAAGTAAGTAAGTAACGCAACTGTTATTCCTTTTAAGAAGTTCTTTTATGAACAGATTCTTGTGATCATTTTTATACCAACCAGATCCTTATTTATTTTATACCACGTGGCAATGGCTTCTCTAGAAATGGTTCATTCAAGTCGTAACCAGTTTCTCGCAGAGCGCTCTAGCAATACTTTCTGCAAGATGCAGCATAATTTATATTAAAATAATTAACAAGACATGTTTATGTATTAATTAATATTAATAAACATTATATTAGATCATGCAAAGAGAGGTTGAGTAACATACCGACAGAGAAATATTATAATATATAATTTAATAACTGCCAACTCATTGCCTTGGGATATGACTGGACATCTAATCACACCCATGGACATCTTTTACAATGAGTTTACCTACCATGCCCCTCAAAATCAACACTATTTGTACCTATATTCATACTAAGCTATGTTTTCCCAATTGCTCTATAGTTTATATGGTATGGAAGGATGGACGCTCACACAGGCACTGGAGAGACAAATTGAAGCGTTTGAAATGAATGTTTACTGGAGAATACTTCGGGTCTCTTGGCGTGATTGGGTCACCTACGAGGAAGTCCTCGGACACATGAATACCACAAAAGAACTTCTGCCAACCATCAAACATGGAAAGTTGATGTACTACTTTGCTTTCTCCATCTAGTTGTCCATCTTTTTCCACCTGTTTTACTTCATTAACAGTATTTACACATTTGACATTTCATCTGATCTGCAGTGTGTAGGTAAAGATAACATCTTTGATAATGCCAAAGTTGTGTTAACAAGAACTAAACCTCAAAAGATATATCGACTCTACCTAGTCCTTATTGTTTTATTTAATTCATCATCTTTTTCTAAGCTCTGTCACAAAAACAGTGGAGACAAAGACTGGTACAACATGGCACTGCCTTTACAAGAGGATTGCGACTAGCAGAGACAAATGGTTCGCACAACAAGGCACTGCCTTTACAAGAGGACTGCGACTAGCAGAGACAAATGGTTCGCACAACAAGGCACTGCCTTTACAAGAGGACTGCGACTAGCAGAGACAAATGGTTCGCACAACAAGGCACTGCCTTTACAAGAGGACTGCGACTAGCAGAGACAAATGGTTCGCACAACAAGGCACTGCCTTTACAAGAGGATTGCGATTAGCAGAGACAAATGGCTAGCCCAAGGCGCTGCCTTTGCATGAGGATTGTGACTAGCAGAGACAAGTGGTTCGCACAACAAGACACTGCCTTTACAAGAGGATGATGACCCTACTGAATGAAGAATCGTTGAAATCTACTTATTTCCAAAAAAATCCAAGAGAAAAATATATTTCCTACTGTAATGAAATTGTATTTTTTGAGATAATTTTGTTGATAAGAATAAAAGAGATTTACGAGTGTTTTTTTAATGTGGATATTTTTATTCTTTTTATCTACGCAAAAATGTAAACTAACACGAGTGATGAAACCGATTAAGGAATTAAAAATCCTCATTTTATTTTTATCTTAGTTTTAGCACGTGCAACTAAGTGGAGCATACACAATGAGGTCCGCACGTGAATTGACATAGACAATATTGCTGGTTGTTGAGCTACTTTCAGGGTCTGTTGCCGTGGTCTGTGGGAGCTGGAGCTTCCGTACGTTTCATCTATGTCTATGATGGGCTTCTTCAGTGCTACATTTTTTTTTTAAGAAATCCTGTGCGGGAGACTCCCTAGATTTCAGAGACTCTAGGGGTCTATGACACTTGTTGTAGTGCCGCAGAGGAGTTTACCAGCTTGGTCGTCGCTACAAAGCGCCAATACTCAAGCAAGACCCAGTTGCTGTAAGGCTGGATGGACCTTTTAGTGACCGGTCTATGGTAAAGGTTTATGAATTTTTCAACCCAGAAAAAAGCAAATTTGAAAATATAAATGGTAGATTTTTTGTGCTCCGCCGGGATTCAAACCCACAACCTTCCATTTACGAGTCCGAAGTGTTACTATCTGGACTACGGACCGGTCAATGTGAAATGAAGATGATTTCGGAGAATCTGTGAGTAAGTGCTTGTTTGGCTTATCTCCAACAGAGGTATTTTCACATGAGCAATGTTTTTACGTGTAGGTAGGTACTGAGCCAATGTGTCTTATGAAAGCTGGAATTTGATTTTGAAAATATCTAAACCATTTCTATCGATAGCGTGTTTTACGTGTTTTTCTTAGCTCAGATTGTGCAGAATGTAGTTCTTAAGGAAACTACATTTATAGTTCATCTTTGAAAACAATGGTAGATAATTATTAGGTTTAGGTTGGAATTACGGTCGTTCGACATATTTACAATAATTATAACTACACAGTTAACAAAAAATGTTCGGATATTACACGAACTGTTATGAGAGAACTTACATTATTCTCGACGTTTCGTTAGCGACGTAGAAAACGTCTTCAGGAGACACCCTTTCTGCACGACGACTGAGGATGAACTTTTGAATGAGTATGAAATTTTAACTGCGTAGTTAAAATTATTGTAAATAAATCGTAGATAAGCTAAACAAGCATAATGGAGGGCGATTTCACAAATTCCTACAGTTTTCTTTTTAGCCCGTTATATTGAACTGTAGTAATATTTTAGTTAACTACTTATTACTTGAACTTTTATTCAAAATACTCAATCTCAAGTTAACTAAAACCGAACATTGCCGAAGTATGAAGCCACGCCCCCAAATCTTGGAAATAATTCAAATGCCATTGAAAAGCTTTAAAACCAACAACTATTCAACTATTCTAAATCATATGCCTAACCTTCATTAAGCTAGAAAACGACACAAAAAATGCTCAGTTAGCAACAATTTTGATGTATACTTACATTAAAAAAGAACAGCTGCTGTCAGTGAAGCGCCGCCATCTTGAAAATCGAAAGTTAAAGTTACTAATATTTACTGCTGAAATTCGGTGAGTGAAATATTATGATGATTTAACTAAAATTGCATTTTAGTTAACTTTACGATACTTCAAAATACCGGGCCAATCAAGTATGTCATGTTAGCATAATTTATTATGTTTCTGGAACAAATAATGTTTATTTTATTTTATCCCAGCAGATTAAGAAGTATAGAGCTGAAATAATGTTGTTTATTTTTCTCATTAATGATGTATTATTTTATTTTTTCATGGGTCAACATTATTGTGATACCAAGGCGTGTTTTTTTTCATACGTTAATCAGTTAATACAACAAATAATTTATGAAAAAAAGTATTTAATATTTTTAAGTCTCATTCGTGTTTGTACTAATACTTATTAAAAGCGGTATATACCCTAAACCTGTCATTTAAAAAAAAAAAAATCTTTAACTTTATGGTCTTGGCAAAAGAGTGACATTAATGTAAAGAGTGACATTAATGTACAGAGTGACATTAATGTATAACTCCGAGACTTTTCAGAGTTATATATACACGGAGGAAGTATTCAAGTAGTTCTTATATATCGATGGTTATATAGGTTAAAATAAATGCATTAGTGAAAAATTGTCACCACAAAAAACTACAACACAAACAACTACATTAATAGACCTACCAATAAATGCGTTTATTTTTTTTAATTCTAGAGCTGTTTTGATTTTAACGATATGATGAAAAATAAAAAGTAATGTCTATTTTTCTGCAATCTTAAACTTAAAACTACTGTACTGAACAATTTAGTTTTGGTCGCTTATGCCCTATATCCTTTTAACCATTGATATACATTATGCACCCATTCTTTTCTGACTTTATCTTTATCTTACAAATACGTTTCATTTTATAAAATTCCTACGTACATTTTTCCATCAAAAATATTTTCGCACTCTACTTAGTTTTTAAAAAATACAATATTGTTTTCAAAAACATTGATTAATATATGTTGTGTTATTACTTGATAGTATTTTTTTGTAATTCTGACGTTGGTTGATAAGTTTTTCATTATATCAACTTTGACTTTGGAGAAAATGTCAGTGGAAAGTGTGGAAGAGGAAGACCGAGGAAGAAATGAATTACCCATATAGGTGATATTGCGAAATAATGAACAGTTTTTGAGATAATAACAACAGACAGTGACATTGGGGATTCACATTATTATGTATTCTCACAAGCAGACACGGGAAAGTTCGCGCTTGCATATACCGCATGTGAACTTACAACATAAAAACCCAAATCTCAAATGAACATACACCCTGCAACTCTTGCCGATCTTCCCTGAAACAGGGGTGACATTGGCAAAGTGAACCATTTTCTACAGCGTGGGTGGTCAGCCGCATACCAACCAAAAAGTCAAGAAATATACATAACAAATTACATTTTTGAAATAAACAAATAATAATATTAATAAACATTAAAAACAAATACCTACAGAATTCTAACTTAAAATTTAAGAAACCTCTGCCCTAGCCGCCAACATTACAGATCAACCGCCACAGATGATTAAGCTATAAGACAAAGAAATCGATACTTTGAAGTATCTAAGTTCTATCTGGAATTAAATAAATAAATTGCACCCTTATTTATTTAACCCAAAAACGCTACAGTAAAATACTGTTTTTTTTATTTAAAAAATATAATCTTTAGGTACATTGTTACGAATATGCAGTTGTGTGTTGTGGATTGTCTGTGTTAGTATCTGTGTCTGTGAAGTCTCTCAAGAAATAATATATGTTAGGTACTTATATTTGATATTGGTTTGTATTGTTAGAGGTTGCTCAAGTGTTTGGTTGGATGTTTTAGTAAAGTGCCGCAGTTACCAATTCCTTATGATTCGAGAATGATCCGTATTTTTGCTACAAAATAAGGACAAAAATTCTGTAGCTTGAGAAGTCAATCGACCGTTGGATTGTGCAAGTGTAAAGTGACTCTCTATCTGAAATAAATCACCGCTGTTTTAAAATGAAATTGAACCCGCGTAAATCATAACAGTAGGTACCTATTATAAGAGGCATTTCATATTTTATTTATTTGAATTCTTATCAAATACGTAATACAGACAATGTGCGTAGATTTTTTATCAAAAAAAAAAATGACAATACCTAAACATAAATTATAAAATTGCCTCTATGGAACAAAGGTACACTTTGATAAAGTTTAATTTCTAAACCGGTTAAAACTGGTTCGCAAAAAAATGTAAACCGAAACTAATGTCAACATATTGAACGGCCTTCGCGTTAATTGTTTTACAATTCAGATAAAAAATATACTGCTCGTGTTAAATAATTGTTTCATACATACCCAGATATGTAGCTCGTTTCTTATTAACAAACTGCGGAAGATTTTAGCTGTCCCTTTTCACACGATTCGGTCCGGTGCCGGTTTGGAAGTCGTGTATGTTAACTTTTGCACGGTTTGTGCAGCGATTCCATACATTTTGTGACGAGATCCGTACCGCGCCTTTCCCTCCACTTTGTCAAACGACAGACCACACACACAAACACGAAAATGTCCGTTGTTTTTAAAAATATTATATAAAACACAATAAAAAACACGTTTTTTCACTTTTTTTTTCTTCTAATTTTGATGATTAATATTTTGTACATATTTTTTTTAAGGATAAAAGAAAAACAGCTTTCTTTTCGATTACGTCAGTATATATATTTTTATACTCACGTAATCGAAAACAAAGCTGTTTTTCTTTTATCCTTAATGATGAATGATTACAAAGTTAATGCCTCTACAATCAAAATTTTTTTTTTCTTTATAATTATAGAATGATATCTACAATTTCTAAAAAGTCTATGAAAAATATTCTAGGTTATATGAACAGCTTTTGGTGCTCGGCAATACAGAATTGGAGAAAAGACGCATCCGGACCCGCACCGGTCGGAAACCAAACCGTGAGAAAAAGGCACTTGATATGGCTAACTCAATTTTCAAAAGTTTCAAATATCTTATCTCCAACTGGCTACTTTTTTAAGCATTTGGGATTGCCTCCTAAACTAGAAACAAAATTTTAACTTCTTGTCACGTGTGGCGAGTGGAACTTATTTATCATCACAGGTATCACAGTCTTACGCCAACCACTTTACTCGAAGTGAGGGACGTACTGATTTATTGAAAAGGCTGAATAATTGATTTGTTTTAGAAGAAATAGCGAAACGAGAAATCATAGCAGACATCCTTGGTGGAAATCGAGCCCTAGTCCTCTGCTTTAAACGCAAATGTTCTAGCAACTGAGCTATCGACATTTAAAATTCATATTAAATGTATACCCAAAAACAGACACGTGCAAGTTTGCGCCTATAAATGCTACTTACAAATTTAAAAGTACTTACAAATTTGTTGGAATACAATATTAAATTTGTAGAGTTGGCAATACAGACGCCATCTTTGTGTTCTTCCGTTTTCTTACAAAAAGTATTGTAACCATGTTATAAGCTACCTTTTGAGCAGTGAATAGAAGTTTATAAAACAAAAGTATTTTTCTCTAAAAAAATATCAAAATTAATATCCAAACCTTAAATGAACATAAACCCGGCACACTTTTGCCGAACTTCCCTGAAACAGGGGATACCTACATTGGAAAAGAGTGAACATTTTTTACATTATGGATGGTCAGCCTCATACCAACATATAAGTCAAGGAATAAAAATTATAATTAATATTAAAGTATAGAAAAACATCAGAACTTGAAAAGGAAATCTGTACAAAAAAAGTCAGTAGGTAGGTATCTATAATCTATTTAGTTTGTACAAAATCAACTTATTTTTCAAATCAATTATTGTAAAATAACTACACAGATTTACTTAGCCCACTTTTTTTATTTATTTTTATTGGAGTGACATCACTGCTCCTGAAGATGCCTTTTAAGGCGAAAATATTTGAGCAATAAAAAATATAAATAATGAATGAATGAGCCACCAACATTATAGATTACCCGCCATTCTTTTCTAACCTTACATAATACTTCTCTCATTTCATTATCTTCATCCATCGCACGTTTGACATATTTTCAAAGATATTAAACACTGTACAGACATTAAAAATAATTCACATCTGACCCCTTGGTGACAAAGATCAGTCCAGAAATTGTTGCCTTCGCGAAAAAATAAATGATAACGAAACAGTCAGTTTGTGATTGTACCTATATAATATGTACCTAGTACCTACAATCTACATTGGTAACACACTATGGGAGCTAGATTATTATGCTGGTTAGAGCCGGTTTACAGAGCTGTTTTATCAGAGTTTGTTGGTCTGAACCAATAAGGGCTTTAGAGAGTACCTACTTGCTTGTCTGTCAGAGCCACTGCAGATTTGCATCCATTTTTCCTATCCTTGCATACCTCTTTCAATTCATTCATATTATTTACCACCTTTTTCGTACATTTCCTTCCTTTACATTCGCTTTTTATATCCCATTCTTTTACAATTTCATCAATCTGATCTAGCCATACTTTTCTTGGTCTTCCCTTTCCTCTCTTCCCTTTCACATTTACTTTGTATATAGAGTGTAAGGTCCGGCATTTTCAAGGTTAGCTGAAACGCTATTCTGCTAAATTCCTTACACTTTGGATATCAGTACAAGTCGTAGCTTGATAGCGCTTGCGAAATAGATAAAAATCTCACTACACCTTATTATTGGACACGAATCGCTATCTCGTCGCCTTAAAATCGTAAGGAATTTAGGAGAATAACGCTTCAGATGTGACTTTAAAATGATAAAAAAAAACTACCCACACGGTAGACGTAAGTGCGTCCTTTTCATTCAGTATAATTTCGCTATGCTTACGTTGAAAATATCGGACCTAAGTCTTTCATAATCCATTCTTTCAAAATGTCCAAACCATCTCATCACATTATCCCCTTGCCTTTCGCCCATTCATTCTTAACTCTATCTCGTTTTTCCTGTCACACTCCTCAAGTGTTTCAATTTCACAGTACACACCTTACTCATTTCACTGTCATTCCATCCCCTTAGTGCTTGTTTGTCGTATGCCCATCAGAGGTAATTTCACATGAGTAATGTTTGTTTGTATGTGTACTGGACCAATGCGTCTTATACAACTTGATATTTATTTTAAAAATATTTAAAAGCAACTCTCACATATCGTGTTTTACATATTTTTCTTAGCTCAGATTGTGCAGAATGTGATTATTATGACAATTTCATAGAAAAGTCATCTTTGAATCAAATTGCAGATAAGCCAAGCAAGCACTGGGGGGCGATTCGTAGTCCATGCTTCACTTTCATACATCAATGTTGGTAACGATAAGTCGGTTGGTTAACTTTATATGATTATATTGAAGAAATAATGTTTGTTTATGAATATGTATGTATATAATACTGTGGCAGAGCGAAGTCCCTATTTTTTTTTGTATCGGTTAATATTGAATGAGTGCTATTGGAAATATAATGATGTATGTGATAAATTTATACTTGTATTAAGAAATTATTGTAATTATCTTTTGTTAACAATAAACATTTTCCTTTGAGAGGGCAACACTGACAATATGAGTAGGTGTTTTATATTTTTAATATTGGCAATGCCAAAGTTAAGCGTGGAAGGGGGTTCCATGATATAAAGGCGCAGTGACAAAATGACACATGACAAGACAGATGACAGAAAATCACAACGACAGTACATCACATGACAAAACATCACATACCTAAAACTGAACATAACATACATAAATGGCACATGACAAAACATCACAGAACAGAAAACATCACAAAACAGAAGGCATGAGAAGTGAACATAAACTGTTTGTTTCTATTTTCAATAATTAATTTTAAATTGATTATCATACAAATACATTTTTGTTTAAATATGTTCTTCGCTGGGTTGTAAAATTCATCTGTTTTTACCAGAGACTGGTCACCTAAGGCCCATTCAGCCTTGGCGCTGATTGGCGATGAAAAAGCATGTAAAGTGCTCTTGAGGTGTGTTTCATACACAAACAGCGCTCACCAAATCGTCCCTCCAGTGCTTGTTTGGATTATCAGATTCAAAGATGCCCTTTCAATTAAATTGTCTTAGGAATCACATTCTACACAATTTGAGCTAATAAAAAACATAAAACACGATAATGTGAGAGTTGCATTAAATATTAAAAAAAAACAATTTTCATCAATTATAAAGACACATTGGTCCAGTACCTACACATACAAACATTGCTCATGTGAAATTACCTCTGATGGACATAATACAAACAAGCACTAGGGGAAGAAATAAACATAGGTATTGATAAAACTACGTTTTTTGACAGGCGTTGTCTACGAGTTTTCCATATGACAATCACAATTGTTGGATGCAGCATTATTATTTCTATATTAAATTCCTTTTTTATAAACATACGGGGCTATTCTTAGACATTTTAGTCGTCGGTTGAGCCCACGCTTTGACAAACAAATGGTGGCCGGTCTGGAAGTTTCATCATAACGGTCATTCTTACCTACTGAATTTTGTAATATTTGTATGAAAAAAAATCAGCTGTCCACTTGCGGCCATCTTGGATTTACAGGTCTTCATACAAATGCATCATTAGTTTGTCAAAGAGTGGGCTCAACCGACCGACGCGCGACGCGACGACTAAAATGTTTAAGAATAGCACCGTTTGACTAGAGTTACATCATTGGATGCGCTGATAGCTATGATGCTGTAAATGTAAATAAACAAACTTGCATATTTACATTTCTAGATGCTAGGAGCTATGTAAATGTAAATACATAAGGGGATAAACTGTCTTCTCATTCTTCTATCTCAGAAAAGATTGACTCGCAGCAATAATAATCAGTCTTTCTCACCTTTTCTCCATGTACCTACGTGGCAATTCTTTTGAGTTCCCCGTACGAGGAATAGCATATACGCAACTAAGCTACACATATAGTGCAACTTCTTGCTACGTTATCCCCGAAGGGTTTCGCGGGTGGTGAGCGGAACCTATTTATTTTTACAGGTAAGGCCTTACGGCAGCCACTTTAGTTGCAGTGGGGGTTTTCCAGCACCCGATGGGGCTGGTACTCATTTCTTGTGAAGGCTACACCTTGCCGGTATTTATTTTGAGTTTTTTGAAATAGGCACCGAAACGGGAAATCATTTCTGACATCCTCGGAGGGATTCGAACCCGAGCTCACTGCATGGAATGCAATTGCACTCTACCACTGAGCTATCGATCGGACTTGTATATGCCATTATGTAATTTAAGAACTCTCGCATATGGCGTGTGAAACCTATTTATTTTCACACTTTAAATGTTACTTACGCCAACCACTTCAGTTTGTAGAATGCTTGCGTGCCATCCCACAGGGCTAGGGCTCGATTCCTACTGAAAATGTCAGATATGTTTTTTTAGTTTCGGTGTTTATTTCAAATCCAAAATAACAATACCGGCAAGGTTATCTCAGCCTTCACAATAAATAAGTACCAGCTCCCTCGTGAGTTAAGAAACTTCCCCTTTAAGGAAAGTGATTGGCATAGAAATCTCTTTAAATGTGAAAATTAATGGGGTTTACTCGGTGTTTGCGATCCCTTCAGGGGCAACACGGCAAGAAGTTGCACTTTATGTGCAGCTTTGTTGCGTCAGAAAAATATCGTTTAATATAATAGAAAGTACGTACTGTATATATTGAAATAATTACAAAAATTCAAACACAAAACCTTTTCCGGGTGTTGCATCATTGCAAGTAAAATTTCGTTTTTTTATTCACACACTTTAAATAAATATTGCCAGGCTAAAAAATATTGTAGGTCATTTTTTTCGGAAATTATTTTTAAAAAATTATCTTGTCAATAGCCAATCAAATTGCATAAATAAATAAAAAAAAACCGTCAGACATGTGATCGATTATTTATAAAAACTAATGTGACATAATTGCATTGAAAATTTACGAAATTAAATGGTAGTTTTTTTTTGACATGTGTAAAACTATAATTGACAGCTAATCACAACAAAATTAGATTAGTTGGGAAATGAATGTGGATTTTTGTGATTTCTGGTTTCCCGATTTTTTTTTATTTACATAAAAATCTATCTTAATGGGTTTTTTCGTTTTTGAAATTTTTGTATGTTTTTTTACAAAAAATATTGCCAAACAATTAATTCCAATTTTTAATGGATTCACCCGGCGCCGGCGGAGTGTCGTAACAATGTACTTGGCACATATTTTGAAATAAGATTCTTTGTCGATGGTCAAAAGCTACAGATCTATGTGACCAGGGTCCTTAGCAACGTATAACCAACCTCAATTCAATATTTGATTGCTTAATTCTAGTAAGGACCTCGGTTAAATATTTCTCGGAAGTGGGTAATAATATGATGGAATTTGAACAGGAAAGATGATGTACATCAGCTGATTTACGTACATGCAACAAAATTTTTGATTTAATGGGAGAAATCACAATTAATTTTGATTTTTGTCTGATTGGAGCTTGGTGCAACAGGCCCTTAAAAATGCGTTTTTCCTAGCAACCCGACTGTGTAAAAAAACTCAGCTAAACTACACATATTGTGTAACTTTTTCTCGTGTTATCCCCGAAGGGTATCGCATGTGGCGAGAGGAAGCTATTTATTTTTACAGGTAAGGGTGGTGACCTATTTATTTTAAGGGTAAAAAAGGTGTGTGATCACACAATCTTTTCTTTTTTTGATTTTGTTTCGACTCCATTTTTCCCCTAGTTTTTGTTGCGACTCCCCTGACAACCTTTTGCGAATACTAATGGACTGAATTTAAAATGTGGGGAGAAAATGTGATATCACTTGGCCGTTCTAGAGGCAGGATACAGAGTCATAACTTCAATACAATATTAAGTAGGTAAATAATAATAATAATCCTAGGATGATTTATTTGGTGAGCGCTGTTTTTGTATGAATCACACCTTAAGAGCCCTACGCGTTAATTAAGCTAATAAATAATTCTCAAGCAGGACCCAGTTGCTGTAAGGCTGATTGAACCTTTTGTGACCGATCTTTGGTAAAGGTTTATGTATTTGTCAACTCAGCGAAGAGCATGTTTGAAAATATAAATGGTATTTTTTTGTGCTCCGCCGGGATTCGAACTCACAAACTTCCATTTACGAGTCCGAAGTGTTACCCCTAGACTACGGACCGGGAGTTTGGAAAGACAATAAAGCTCAACGTACTGCATTTAGCATTCGTCAACTGCATACGTTTCACAATGCAGTTAACTGGATATAATCCCACGTTATCGGGAATCAGTTTTTTTTTGTATTTATTATGCGATTATAGCGATTCCTTGACTTATGGGTTGGAATGAGGCTGACCATCCATACTGTAAAAAATGGTTCACTTTGCCAATGTCACCCCTGTTTCAGGGAAGGTCGGCAAGAATTGCAGGGCTTATGTTCATTTGAGATTGAGTTTTTTATACTGTAGGTCTACATGCGGCATGTGTGAGCGCGAAATTATGTGTGTCTGCTTGTGGGAATGCATTTAATATGAATCTCAAATGATACATATTTTGCAGCTTAGATTTAGATTTAGTGACGTCACAAAGGCGAGAGATTTTTCGTATTGTGCCGAGTCCAGTATCAAGAAAATCAAAATGGACATGATGGCCGCCGATCTTCGATAGAAGTGGCACTAAAAGAAGAAGAAGATAAATGTTTGTAGAACAGGTTGTAGGATAGGCAGTAATGGAGGCAGCTGTGCAGAAGATCTGGCCACCCCTAGCGAAATGGCGACGGAGTTACAGTTTACAGATTTCAATTTTCCTTCAAAAATATATTATTTTAAAATGTTGAATAATAAAAGACGGTTGTAATTTAGAGTAAAAGCCATTCCAATACAAAGTGTTATCATAAAATGAAATGATTTTCTTGCGAATGGAGTGAGGGTCTGCCTTTGAACAGCTGTGTGGGCGTGCCGCCGCCGTTCCAAGTTCAAATTTTCGTTCCAAGTTTGAAAAATTGTAAATATTTTCCCGCCGAGTTTTGGCAGCGCCATTTTGTGAATGGCTTTTCTAAAAGCTCCGATTCACAACAAGACTGTAACGCGTTTTGGTTTAACTTTTTTCTTAAAAAAATAATGGGCTCGGAATGTCACTGAAACGGGTATTTCTCGGAGAGCTAACGTCAAATGTCTTTGTACGAGTAACTTGGGTCCTTATCAACCATCATCATAATAATCATGAGCTCAACAGTCCTGGGTGTGCCTTGGTTGAATTCAGGATTCTCCTCCACTCTCACCTGTCTCGCTACGTATCTGCCTTAGCTATACTCGTATTCTTCGCTGGTATGGTCGAGCGGATAAGGCGTTGGCTCTCGATTTTGCGTTATTGAAACTCGCGCAAGTTCGAACCTCACCGCGTCCTATCGCCTTCTCCTATAATTTTCAACCTGGTTCAACAGATGCTATTTGGTAATTATCAATTAATGCTTGCTTTTTGCTTTCTTCGGCTCATAAGCCTTGAAGGCTCAGGTTCTCCCGCACCATAATCCTCCAGGACTCTGTCTTATGCTGCTACCCTCCATGGTCCCCTCACTCCCAAAACTTCGGCGTCGGCTTCAACGTTGTCTGCCCACCGCATCCTGGGACGTCTGATTGGCCTAACACCTGAGGGGGCACCATCCAAGACAGTTCTGATGATCCTGGAGTCCTCTGCACGTGCTATATGTCGTCCGGCCCACTGGAGTCTTCTTGATTTCATTACCGACACTATGTTTGGATCTTGAAACACGGACATCAGCTCCGCGTTGGTACGGATACACCTCCTGTCATCTTCAAATACGAGTACAGGTCCGAGAATGCGGCGAAGCATTTTGTTCTCAAAGACCTGGAGAGATTCTCTTGTTTCTGAGTCAGACTCCAGGCTTCGCATCCGTAAAACGCAACTGACACCAATTATCAATTAATGATTTATAAACACAAATTATCCATTCATGATTTACTGAAACATAAAAAATAAAATATTTATTCATTGCGTTAAAACCTGTTTTTTGGCCGGGCAAAATAGGTTATTGAATTACATTGCTCTTCAGGGAAAAAAAAAACTGTATTGATACCGTCCATCCATCGCTATTGTGACCTTCCTGGTCCTTGGTAATCAATACAAAAATATTAGTAAGCCCCTAGCAAACCGGCCATGTGACATCACAACCTTGTTTTAGCAATCAGAAGCGAATTCAAAGTAGCTAATTTACATCCAGCCTGTGATGAAGACTTTCTTACAACCGAATACGATTTCTGATATACCTGTATCAACAAAAGAATTTGGTGTAAGAGAAAGTGTGAAAGTGAAGATTAAAAGAAGTTTGTTAAGATCGTTTGGACATATGGAGAGAATGAGTGATGAAAGACTCACAAAGAAAGTATAAAAGTTTTAGCCTTACACGGCCGGCTGATGACGCTGGAGTGATGTTTTCCGGGATCTGTTGCCGTGGTCTGTGGGAGCTGGAGCTTCCGGGCGACATCTTGATGAGAACACAGTTCTCATCAAGATCATCATCAACATCATACTTCACGCTGAAGAAGCCCATCGTAGAAATGGGCGAAACGTCAGGAAGCTCCAGCTCCCACAGACCACGGCAACAGATCCCGGAAAGCATCACTCCAGCAAAGAAAGTATACAATGCAAGAATAGATGGATGACGTGGTAGAGGAAGACCGAGTTAGGTGTGGATGGATCAAATTCCTGAAATAGCGAATGAATGGGAGAGCTTGTATTAAAAAGGTTATGGCAGAAAAAAAATGTCGGCTAATATTTTACAGCTGTGAGCCCGGGCATAGGTTACGCCGACTTCGTGTTCACTGTCCACAAGGGATAACTATCGAGCCGTCAGGCGTTTTTGGGCCTCCTACGTGGACCCCGGACTGGATCTCCTCCCAGTCGATTGAGGACACCATCAGCACATCTTTTGTGATTGGAACAAAGTAGTAAGAAGCGCATCTCGATGGCATTGTAATGAGTCAGTAACTTTTGTTTTTTTTGCTGCTCTAGTGGACGAACAGGTTAATTTAGAATCACTGCTGGGTCGGGTCACGACCATCGGGAAGGCCTTCCGCTAAAAAAAAAACATCAGCATTGCATGAGCGTTCTGTGATACGCCTCCCCGGATGGAAGTGTATAAACGGAACGGATATAAGGCTTGGTTTTCGCACTGTAATGTAACAGATTTGTAATGTTTACGCGGTTTGACAAACAAATCGTCAAACAAACGTGTATTCTGCATCTGGACAGTCTAGTATAAGTAATTAGGCTTTCCGACGAAGGAAATGGTTTGCTTGCGAAACCGGTCGTGAAATATAATGTACTCAAAATAATCTAAAACAAATTATATTTTTTGGGTGGATTTATTAACACAGTGAATGTCCAGAGATACCATCAACCAGCAGACCCCCTGGACGACCACCAAAGAGGTGGAAGGACAGCTGGACATCCGCGTCCCAGGAGTGAAACCCGAGAATAAACAGGACCTAGTCCTAAATCAAGATGAAGAAGAAGAAGAGTGAATGTCCATTTTTAATCACTTAAAAAATTCAAAGGGAAACAATTTTTTTAAATTTTATCTTTTAAATTTATTCACTAATTTATTTATTTTTAAATAGATTTGTTACCAATCTGCTCCTGAAGATGCCTCATTAGGCGAAAATGTTCGAGCACAAAAAATAAATAAGTGAGTGAATTAAAACATTGTTTCCATTTGAATTTTTTAAGTAATCTAAAACATTTTTTTTTTTCTTGCAAAGCTTATTTCAAAACCTTATTTTACTAAAACGCCTCGCATCTCTCTAACCAAGATGGCGCCCGTGTTAGGCATTGACATTTGGCAACAACAACAGTCGCCGTTTCAGTATTTTGAGAATTGTTTTAGCGTTTGGCATTACTGCCGCGCCGGAAATCCAATCCCATGTAAGCTTTTTATTTATTGTTCCAACTTCCCACTTCACCTTCACGGACCTGCCCGCCATTCTTAGGTCTACTCTCTGTTTGTGACTCAAGAGAAGACGGAGAATCAATTATAGTTTTCTTATTTAAGAAAAAGGTTATAAATAAAATCTATAATACTGGAGTGATGTTTTCCGAGATCTGTTGCCGTGGTCTGTGGGAGCTGGAGCTTCCGGACGTTTCGCCCATTTTTACGATGGGCTTCTTCAGCGTGAAGTATTATGATGAAGATGATCTTGATGAGAACTGTGATGCAAGTGTGTGTACACTGACGGTTTACATGTGCAAACTAAACACACTTTGAATGCGAGTTTGTTAATTCAGCAGCGACATCTGTGTATTTTCGCATGTGGAACTATGGGGTCTATTAGCAAACCATCAAAGTGTGTTTAGTTTGCACATATAAACCCTCAGTGTACACACACTTGCATCACAGTTCTCATCAAGATCATCTTCATCATCATACTTCACGTTGAAGAAGCCCATCTTGGAAATGGGCGAAACGTCCGGAAGCTCCAGCTCCCACAGACCATGGCAACAGATCCCGGAAAACATCACTCCAGCATCATCAGCCGGCCGTGTATATAATAGTTTAATCTTCAGAATTGATGTTCCAATTCTGATGTATGTCCAAGCTCGAGAGATCTGGGGTGGAAGTCTCGAAGGCCGTCGGTAGATCTTACCGTACCTATTGGAAGATAGGACGGAATAAAATTTCACTCCAAAATGGCCGCAAGCGAACAGCTTATTACTATTAGTCTTCATACAAATATTACCGAAATTCGGTAGGTAAGACTTATCGTGGGGATGAGACTTCCACCCCTGTACCTTTTGATATTCAATTTCGACGATAGGCTTTTTCGGCATGGTATACAAGCACTTTAACAACTGAGCTATCGACCGGACACCGACCACCACCTAAAAATCTGTTTGTGTATGATTTATAGCAGCGGTCGGGAACTTTTTTAACCATTACCCCAAAATATTTTTGCGTAAGTCGATATTACCCCTTCCCCCCATTTTTTATTTTTTAAATAGTTTTGTGAAGAGAAATGCAATTCACCAACCTATTCTGCCTGGCCAGAAACAGGTATTAATAGGTATCATCAATGAATAATTCATTATTGTTTATTTTAATGAATTATTAAATAATAATTATCCAATAACATCTGTTGAACCAACGTCAAAGTTATGGTCAAATGACCCAGGCGGGGATCGAACCAACGTTGTTCTATTCCAAACATGCTAGAAAGATTAGCCCACTTGGCCCCCTCGACCATAACACCGACAACACACTGATAACACCAATTTTGAAAAGAGGACCAAAATCTAAATCTAAATCTAAGCTGCAAAGATATGTATCATTTGAGATTCATATTAAATGCATTCCCACAAGCAGACACGCATAATTTCGGGCTTTCACATGCCGTATGTGGACCTACAACATAAAAAAACCCAATCTCAAATGAACATAAGCCCTGCAACTCTTGCCGACCTTCCCTGAAGCAGGGATGACATTGGCAAAGTAAACCATTTTTACAGTATGGGTGGTCAGCCGTATACCAACCTATCAGTCAAGGAATTCAAACGTATACAATCAATGTATATTTAAATAAACATTATTTATTGAATTAATTTACACGGATAATAAAAAAAGTTACATGAAAATAGTAAGTATGTATGTAATAGAGAAACAAAATAAAATTAATATTTTTCAGGGTTCGGTGGTTAACACAGTGAAAGTCCATTGTATATTAATTAAATAACACACAGTTTTGGAGTTTCACTGTGTTAACCACCGAACCCTGAAAAATATTGAAAATGCCAGTATGGCTTACAAACTATGGTGGTACAAAAAATTAAAATTAAAAATTAAAAATTGCTCTCTTCGAATTTATTTTAATCGATGTTGTGTTAAGAGAGGATTAATTCCTAAATATATAAATTTAGAGAGCAATAATAAGAGTATAAGTGCGAGAAAGGCCTTAGAATCTTGTAAGATTATTTGGATCAAAAATGAAATTAAAGAGGCGTATATTAAAAAAGATGTTTTACGTACGTACGTAAAAGTGTGACATACGGATCTCATTAATATGCTGCATCCAATAGAATGGTGTGTGGTGGATGATTGTGTTTATGAAGAGGTTTCCAAGTTTGGCAAATTGAAAAAAATGGATTTGGATAAAAAACTTTTGTCCTTGGAGAGAGCACAGAAAAAAAAATGTGTCACCAACATTCGTCAACCGAAGAAGTTTTACGATAGATTTGTAAACTTAACTAACAAGGATTTTAGTAGTGATGAAATGGTATTATTTAACAAGGGTTCTAAATTTAATTTTGTATCGGATTACATTGGAAATAAAGATGTTATTAAGGTGGATTTAGAAGTTGCCATAAATTTTGATAAAAATATATTAAACAAAAATACAATAAAACAAAAATTGGCTGAAATTATTAATAATAATACTAATACCTTAAATGATTCTGAAACTAAAGTTAAAAACAAAAACTTTAAGGTTATCAAGGATTTAAAGATGAAGATTAAGGATCAAGAAATAATAATTACAAAAGGTGATAAAGGAAATACCATAGTAGCCATTGATAAAGAGATATATATAGATAAATTAAAAAATGTTATTTTAGATGACAAATGCAAAATTTTATCTATGGACCCAACAAAGAAGTACCAAAGAGATGTATCTCAATGCCTACACAATAATAAATTTAATTCAAAAGAAATAAAGGAATTGACAATAATGAACCCAGTGTCACCACGGTTATATGGATTGATTAAATTGCATAAAGATGATTACCCAGTTAGACCAGTTGTCTCATATATAAATGCTCCAGCTGTTAAGGTTGCTACATATTTGAAGAATCAAATTCTACTGCATACACAATTTAAGTCAAAATATAGTATAAACAATTCTCTAGAATTAACAACTAATTTAATAAATGTTATACCACCTAAAAAACCACTTAGTATCTAATCTAATCTAATCTAAGCTGCAAAGATATATATCATTTAAGATTTATACTAAATGCATTCCCACAAGCAGATATGTATAATTTCGCGCTAACACATGCCGCATGTGGACCTACAATATAAAAACCCAATCTCAAATGAACATAAGCCTTGCAACTCTTGCCGTCCTTCCCTGAAACAGGGGTGACATTGGCAAAGTGAACCAATTTTTATATTATGGGTGGTCAGCCGCATAACAACCTATAAGTCAAGGAACATACATGACAAATTACATTTTTTAAAATCAAAGAATAAAAATAGTAATAATAAATAGTAGTATCGTTTGATGTTAAAAATTTATTTACAAATGTACCTGTTTCGGAAGTGGTTGATATTGTGGAACATAAATTGGATGATAAGTGTATTGATTCTTTAAAGAAGAAACAAATTATGGATTTGCTGAGACTTTGCATGAATCAAAATTATTTTATGTTTAATGATAAATTTTATAAAATTTTAAATTCATTACCTATGGCTATGGGTAATCAATTATCGCCTCTTTTAAGTAATATTTATATGGATTCTTTTGAATATAAGTTATTTTCTTCAAATCATCAACTATTAAAATTTGTTTTTTGTTATTATAGATATGTGGACGATATTTTTTGCATTTGGACCGGTTCCAAAAGACAGTTAGATCTATTTTTGAATTTCATGAATTCTTTTAATAAATCTTTACAATTCACTTTAGAAATTGAACAGGAGGGTATTTTAAACTTTTTAGATATTAGTATTCAAATCATAGATCAGAAGTTTAAATTTGGGATATTCAGGAAGCCTACGTATACAGACACAGTAATTCATGCATCATCTAATCATCCATTCTCACAGAAGATGTCAGCCTTTCATTCTATGATACATAGAATTAAAGTGCTACCTTTAGATAAAGATGAGTATGATAAGGAATATAATTGTATTATGGATATTGCTGTTAATAATGGTTATAAAGAAAATATAGTTACACAAATTATTAACAAATATGATCGCCAGGACCTTTATAAACAATTTATATATCCTATCATAACTAAAAACAACAATGATTCCTGGCGAAAATGCCTATTTGTTAATAATAATTTGTCGTATAAAATTCAGAAAATATTAAGAAATAATTTTAATTTGGCCTTCTATACAAACTTTAATTTACATAAATTATTATTTAACAATAAAGACAAAATTGATAGACTTGAATTGGGGGGGGGTATATAAAATTAATTGTAATCAGTGTGATGCTGTATATATTGGAGAGACAGGGAGATCTATACTAACAAGAATTAAAGAGCATTCCAGAGCGTTCAGGGGTCTATCCGCGCACTCTGAGATGGCAGATCATTGCATTGGTGAAGGTCATACGTTTGACATTACTAGTGTAGAGATAATGCATTCGGAGTGTAGTGTGAGTAGACTTTTGGCATTGGAAGCATTGGAAATCCATAAAAATAAGAATGCAAACTTGATAAATGTTCAGATTCCATATGTCTCTCCATTGTTACAGTAATAATTAACTTTAATAATTTATTTATTTTTAAAATTTGACTCTTATTGTGCTTTTTATTTTTATTTTATATATGCATTAAACAATTTATATTATATTTTTTTTTTTTGCAATTTGGATTATACAATTTATAGGTTAATTTATACATCTGACAATTTTTATTTTGAATTTATAATTGATTATACAATTTACAATTTTATTATGGACTTTACAATTTTAAATGACAACTATATTTGTGTTTTTTTTATTTTATTTTTTTTTATTTAATTTGACTGTAAATTTATACCTAACATCTTACAAATTTACTATACATTTTACAATTTTACTATACAGTTTACAATATTGGTTAAACATGTATATTTATTTTATTAATTTGACTTTAATTTATACCTAACATTTTACAATTTTATTATACAATTTACGATTTGGTTATATTTGTTTTTTTTTTTTTTTTTTTTTTTTTTTTTTTTTTTTTTTTTTTTTTTTTGATTTTACATTTATACCTAAATATTATATTGTCTATTTAATGTTGAAAGGATAAGAAGAAGAAGAGAATTTTAATTTTTGATTGTCATTGTCCTGAGGATGCCTTTTTAGGCGAAAACGTTAGACATAATTTAAATAAAATAAAAGTGAATTAAAACTGTGTGTTATTTAATTAATAATAATAATAATAAAAATAAAAATAAAATTATTACCTACCCCAAAAAAAACATTTTTACCACATTTGGGGTAATTTACCCCGGTTCCCCGACCGCTGATTTATAACCTTAGGCTGGTTTTAGTGTCGCGCTGACAACACGCTGACCGTCAGTGCTGACCGTCAGCGCTGACAGCCAAATATATGAACTTGTCGCGCTGACAGCTACGCGCCATTCTAAAACGCTTCCTACAAGTTCATATATTTTGAACGGTCAGCGCTGACGGTCAGCGCGTTGTCAGCGCGACACTAAAACCAGCCTTAGTAAGGATATTTCATCATTTATCATACCGTAATCGCTCAGATTATTATTACAATTTGCAAGTTTTTGAGCGCTAAACGCATTTACTGTTTGTAGTTTGGCACGCGCCCCGACTCCCCGACCTCCCCTCGCCGCTCTTGGCCCGCGACCAAAGGTTAAGCTCTGATTAGTCAAGGCCGCGGGAGGCACCACCAAACAGTTAGCGACTCTGCGACAAACAAGACCGGAAAAAAAACCAAACAAATAAATGCGGCCAACTTGCATTCAATTCACGTCTCACGAGAAAAAAGACAGAGTAGAATTAATTTTGGGAAAATAAATTACTTTTGTTCTGTTTTTGTTTTGCACCAGTTGACTTGACTTAGATATATATAGTCCCTTTAGTGCTTGTTTGTCTTGTGTCCATCACAGGTAATTTCACAAGAGCAATGTTTGTATGTGTATTGGACCAATGTGTCTTATGAAAACTGGAAATTGATTAAAAAATATATTTCAAACAAGTCTCACATAATCGTGCTCTTTGCTCTACGGCCTACGCAATCATCATGGCTATTTTGATCTTGGTTGCTTTATATTCCTTGACTTATAGGTTGGGATGAGGCTGACCACTCATGCTGTAAAAATGTTACATTTTGTCAATGTCATCCCTGTTTCAGGGAAGGTCGGCAAAAGTTGCAGGGTTTATGTACACGTGTGGCTTTTGTAAGCGCGAATTTACACATGTTTGCTTGTGTGCATGGATTATGAATTTTAAATGTTAATATATTTCTTTGTAACTAAGATATTAAATTATAGATATGTTGAAAGTAATATTTAACACGCAATAAGAGTTTTTAGTGCAAATTACCAATTTTCTCCATCGTCTGTAGACTGTAGGCAGTCCCACAATGCTTACTGGCCTCTTCAAGGGTAATCTGATTTAAGGGATGATTGTACATTTGAATATTCCGAGCGATTATGCCGTTCCATCATAATTTGCAACTTAGATCAGTACCCTTAGTACGAGTTGCAAAACTTGAGTAATGTAAAGTTTACGGCAATTATTAAAGAGTGATGATTTCCCCCAAAATCTGCCGTATTTGTTTGTTTGAACATAATTTTTTTCATCACTGTAACTCTTTTGCTAAGACCATAAAGTGTAAGAAACAAAAACGGCAGATTTTGGGAAAAATCACTCTTTAATATTTTCCGTAAATTTAACTTTTCTCAAGTTTTGCAACTCGTACTAAGAGTACAGCAGGCTTTAAGCTTGAATACCAATTACCATTATACCAATTAGGATTTATACGTATTTGTATTTTTCTATGTGGTTTGTGCTTTCAGTCAGTGCCTTTACAAGCAATGTGTGAAAAAAGAGAATGTAATTTTTGCTGTCTAGCCATAAAACGCGAATGACGCAAGTAAACTACACATGTAGTGCACTTCTTGCCACGTTATGCCCCAAGGGTTTCGCATATGGCAATTCATTTAAAGGTCATCTTTGAATCAAATGGTAGACACGCCAAATAAGCACTAGGGAGACGATTAGTTTGGCTTTCTTCTTCAAAATGTGACTTACCTATAACCTCTCTTCTTTCTTTTACGTCCTAAAAGACATTTTCGTTTGGCTTCCTTTTAAACAGATTGACCGGTCCGTTGTCTAGTGGTTAACCCTTCTGACTCGTAAATGGAAGGTTGTGGGTTCGAACCCCGGCGGAGCACAAAAAATATATCATTTATATTTTAAAATTTGCTCTTCGCTGGGTTGAAAAATTTATAAACCTTTACCAAAGACCGGTCATCAAAAGGTCCATCCAGCCTTACAGCAACTAGGTCTTGCTTGAGTATTGGCGCTTTGTAGCGAATACCAAGCTCGTAAACACCTCTGCGGCACTTCAACAAGTGTCATAGATCTCTAGTCTCTGACATCGAGGAAGTCTCCCGCACAGGATTCCTAAAAAAAAAACCAAGATGCCTGAATATTGGTTTCATCTGTCTGTAAATCTACATCTCTAATGCCTCTACTAGGTGGTCACTTTTGTATTTCTGGATGGTCTAAGTTTCGCTGATGATGACGATGATGACACCCTGAAATTAAGCCTGATTCTCGTTTCGTTACGGTGATTTGTTACGTTGGGTTCCCCGTGTAAATAGATCTTAAGTAAGTGTGTAGGTTGGCCTTCTTAGAAATCCAAAATCCCCACAAAGGACGCGGGCGTGAATGATTTATCCCTAGATTCAGGGAAAACGGAAACTTTCCCTAATTTACACACGTTTCCTTCAGATGAAACATGGACTGCTTCCCATAAACAAATTACCATTTCGTCCCCCCAGCGCTTTTTTGGCTCATCTAACATTTTTTTACAGGATGACCTTTCAATAGATCTGTCCTAAAAATCACATTCTACACAACCTGATCTAAGCAAAACACATAAAAATTTAAATGTTTGATTTATCCTTGAATTACTTGACTTAAAGGTTGGTATGAGGCTGACCACCCATAGTGTAAAAAATGGTTTACTTTGCCAATGTCACCTCTGTTTGAGGGAAGGTCGGCAAAAGTTGGAGGGTTTGTGTTCATTTGAGGCTTATATTTAATTTGTAAGTACACATTCAGCATTTGTAAGCGAAAACTACACGTGTTTGTCACAGACTCACACGGACACAATCACATCAACTCACACAGGCACACAATTACACATTCGCAACATTATCACCCTTCTATCACCGCTCTATGGCACCCTTCCAGGGTGACATAGACCCCCAAGACTCTCAAGAATTGGGGAGCCTCCCGCACAGGATTCCTTAAAAAAAAAAAAAAATGTGGTTGAATATCTGACTAAAATAAAAGCATGGGCTTGAAACAGAATGGTGCCAGAAATAATTTAATTGATCTGTTCAATCCATAACTTTCTTTGTTTTCTCTTTTTCCTTTCGCGTTTCCTCGATAAAATTAACCAGCCAATTATTATTTTCCCAAGAGCTTTACTCAACTTTTCCCCACACCAGTGGTTCTCAAACATCTGCACATTGTGTTTTACCGCGCAAAGTTTATCAAGAAAACATATTTGCATTTGTTTCGAATCGCGCATTTGCTGTCGAGTCCCCTCTCTAGCTCTCTCGTGGTGCTGTACTCGAGAACACTCGAGAAAACTCACATTTGCTCAGATCGAACGGTGGCGTAGGGATGGAAAATGAATCGCTATCGAGACATTCGAATTTTCATAGGGTAAAGTTCGAAAATCGAATTTAAATTGTAAAATGTTGTCAATATAGTTCGGATCTGAAATAATTGTTTACTTTGTATTACAGTGGCGAAGGGTGCCATACAAGCCGGTTTCCATCGGTTTCCCGTTTAAAATGAGGCAGAAATGATAATAAAGTAGACTGCATGGTTTAAATGGGGGAAAAATACGTATTGTTTCTTTGGTTTTAAATGTATATTTTAACTTTGTGCCTATATTTTTAACTACTTTGTTACATCATTTGAAAAAGGAAGCCGATGGAAACCGGCTTGTATAGCACCCTTCGCCACTGCTTTGTAATGAACTCTTTTACTAAGGGTGGTCAAAACTTCTATCAGCCTCTATCTAGCATTACTGCGATCGACTATTTATCTATATACAATGCTAGCAGATGTCTTTATTAGTTTACTGATTTAATTACGAAAATTGTTAATTTTTGGTGATGGCACTTAGATAGCTCAGTTGGTAGAGTGCATGCTTTCCATGCCGAGAGCTTTGGTTAGAACTCCACAGAGGGTTTCAGAAATGATTTCCCATTTCGGTGTTTATTTCCAACCCAAAATAAAATACCGGCGAGGCTTTCGCGGCCTTCATAAGAAATCAATATCAGACCCCTCGGAAGCAGGGAAGCCCCCGTCAACTGAAGTCGTTGGCGTAAAGCCGGCACCCTTACCTGTAAAAACTAATAACGCTCGCCACATGCAACCTCTTTCGGGAGAACGGGGCAAGAAATTACACGACATGTATCGCTTAGTAGCGTTTAAGATAGAAAAGTCTATGAAATATACAACTGCACCTATAATGAGCGTTTTTTTTAAATACTGTGTGGGAGACTCCCTAGATTTTAGAGATTATGGGTCTATTACACTTGTCGTAGTGCCGCAGAGATGTTGCAGATATGGCGGTCAATGTCCTGATCTTTTGTAGCAGGGCTCTTAGCTGCGTAGTGTGTATTGCGTTGGTTTTCTTTTGCATAAATATTTTTTTCCTACACACGATCCAGGGAAGCTCACGCAATGTTTAATACTTGCGGTAGAATTCGATTTTTGGACTTCTTCGAAAAAAACAGTCGAACAATTCGAAAATTTGAACAGTTCCAAAAGTCGAACAATTCTAAAAGTCGAACAATTCGAAAAGTCGAGAACAATTTGAAAATTCGAATTTTGACTATTCAAAACTTTAAAATGTCTCTGGCACGTCCCATGTGTACAGTGGGCAAACACTTTCATGTAGCATTCAGCGAGTACAGTCATTGTGAATCCTGGATGACTGAGTAAACCTTGAGAGACCGTGCTTTTATCGACGAGAAATCATTTTCATCTCTTGTCTCGTAACTTTGTTTCGCTTTGTTCAACTTCTTCGTCTTTTTCATCTCGTAATGAACGCACCGAATAGAGCTTACTTGGTAAAGTAGGGATTTACGAATTTAGTTTATTGTTTGTTACAGTTCATTTGTTTTCTTTGGAGTACAAAGAATTTCTTTTATAAGTTTTTTTGTTATCTAATGTCTAATAATACTAATGGCTGGTATTGAACACGCCTTTAATCTATAATCTAAGTTTCAAAGATATTTTAACATTTAAATTCGTATAAAATGCGTGCCCACAAACAGATACGTGTAATATCGCGCTTACAAATGCTGCATGTGTAATAATATAAATAAAATTAGGATAAGTTATTTGGTGAGCGCTGTTTTTTTTTGTAAATCACACCTCAACAGCCCTCTGCAAGCTTGATCGTCGCTATAGAAAGCGCCAATTCTCAAGCAAGACCCAGCTGCTGTTAGGCTGGATGGCCGGCTGGCCGATGACTGGCCTTTGGTAAAGGGATATGAAATTTTCAACCACGTGAAGAGCATGTTTGAAAATATAAATGGTCTATTTGTTTGTGCTCCGACGGGATTTGAACCCACGACCTTCTGTTTACGAGTCCGAAGCGCTAAACACTAGACTGCGAACCGGTGAGTTCAATATAGATGTAAATATTGAACTCGTACCTTGACCAATACGAGTACGTTGGTATGAGGCTGACCCCCCGGGATTCTGTAAAAACTTGGTTCTTTTTTGCCAATGCCACCTCGCTTTCAAAGAAAGGCAGCAGCAGGACTTGCAAAGCTTAATATGTTCATGTGAGTTTTGGTTTATTTTGCATGCTCACATGCAGCATGTGTAAGTGCAAACATACATGTGCCTGCTTGTGGGCATGTCTTAAATATGAGCCTTAAATGCTTTTATACCTTACTTACTTTTACTTTCTTCGGCTCATAAGCCTTGAAGGCTCAGGGCCTCCCGCACCAATATATTATTATTTTATGCCTTTACAACTTAAATTATATTGCCACCTGAAAGGTACAATTTAATAAGGGCTGATTCACTGATTTGAGAAATCCTTTTACTAGGAGTAATATACATATAAAAAATAACATATGAAAAACTTCCAAACTACAGGATTTTGTTTTTTGTTTTCTCTCTTAGAAAATAGGAAACAATGTTCATTCCTCTGAGAAACCCATGCTAGCCTAAAATGTCACTTATTCAGTTTTACCTTTAAGGTATCGATATATGCCTTCTAAGCAAACGCTTAAATCTTTCTCAAAGCTATGGACAGGAAAAAAATACTGAAAAAGTTGTACGAATTGTAAGAAAAAGTACTTTTTCAGGACAAATAGTTTTCACAGCACGTGGCAAAGGCTTTATTTTCGCTTTTTCTGACCCGTAAAGTGCGCCCCAGAATTCTGAAACATTTAAGAAGTGTTTGGATCGAGTTAGGGAAGTTGAGACGGACCCTCGGCCGTGAAATGAATCGAGCTACGTCTAACAAAACCGAGTAATCTATCGAATTAGAGGTCTTTCTCGGTAAGCCTAAAGCCCAAGGCTTATTTTTACCTCTTATCGCTTAAGATATATTCTACGTTCTGTTCTTCGTTATCATGTCATTTTTGAGCGACTACACTAAAATCTATGTTGCGAAGGTTTATAGACATTTGAAACGCTACTGCTAAGCTACACATATAGTGTAACTCCTCACTGCCTTTTCCCCGAGGGGTCGTGTGTGGCGAGTGGAACCTATTTATTTATAAAGGTGAGGAGACCGGCCTTACCTCAACCACTTCAGTTGAAGTGGGGGTTGCCCTGCTCCCGAAGGGGCTGGTATTCATGTCTTTTGAAGGATGAGTAAAACTTGTCGATGTTTTTTTTTGGGGTTTGAAATTAACACCGAAACGGGAAATCATTTCTGACACCCTCGGTAGGACTTGCGCCCGAGCTCTCGGCATGGAATGCAAGCACTCTACAAACTGGGCTATCGACTGGACATTGCAATAAAAAATAAAGTAGGTATGTGTAAATTCCCGTGTAGACATGCCATTTGTGTACTTACAAAATAAGCCAAACCTCACATGAGCATAATTCTTGCAACCCCTGCCCTTCATACTGTACCGACTATTGTTCAATTTCTTACATTTTAAGCCATTTTTTCTAAAATCTCTGAAATAAATAATATAAGGATGATTTATGTGGTGAGCACTGTTTTTGTGTGAACCTCACCTCAAGACTCCTCTGCGAACTTGGTCGTCGCTATAAAAAGCGCCAATTCTCAAGCAAGTCCCAGTTGCTGTAAGGCTGGATGGACCTTTGAAGACCGATCTTTGGTAAAGGTGAATAAATTTTTCCACCTAGCGTAGAGCATATTTGAAAATATAAACAAGTTTTGTAGCAACTAAGCTATCTCGGTTACATTGATTGACTCTTCTCTTCTTATCGTTCCAACCTTAGAATGTAATCTTAGCATAGTTCCCCAAACTTGCGGTGAAGTTTCCTCTCCATCCACCCTTCCCTCTCGCACACTCTCCGCCCCAGCCCACGCCCCCCAAACTTCTGTAATAAAATAAACCTCCTGAATTACAGACGACAAAGTTGAAATCGAATCTCGCGTAGTGTAGAAGGCATGAGACGTGGAGGAATTGGGGCCAGAGAAACTTACCTGGGGAACCAACAAGTCTTTTTTCCATTAAAATAGTTTGAAAAACTGAAAAATTGGTTAGAGGGGAGCTTTTCTTGTCTTGTATCCTGCCGCCATTTCTCTAGGGGTGGCCGGTACCTCCACACAAGTGCCTTCACTTGACTCTGTCCTTGCATACTTCTTTCATCTCATCTAATTTCATCACTCTTTTCATGAATGCTCTTCTCTTGTTTCCACTCTGTAAATTCCATTTATTCGCAATCTCACTTATCTGATCAATCCAGACTTTCCTAGGTCTTCCCTTTCCACGCTTACCTATTACATTCCCTTTATACACTTTTTTTGTTAGTCGGTTTTCATTCATCCTTTCAATATGTCCAAACCATCGCATCACACTTCTTTGAACTTTCACTTTCACGCTTTCTTTTACTCCGCATTCATTTAGAACCCATTCGTTTCTCACTCCATCTTTTAATGTTTTTCCTGTGATACTTCTCAAATGAGCCATTTCGACGGTGCATACCTTATTTACTTCTCTTTCATTCACCGTCCACGATTCGCTTCCATACATCAGGGTCGGCAACAATATACAATTGTGTACCACCATTTTTATTTTCTTTGAGAAGCTGAAGATTAAAATACTGTAACGAACGTATGAGTTCGTGGGGCTTGCTTGTGTGTGTGTGTGTCCGCCTCTAGTATAGTCTACTGTGAGTTTGTGCGTGTGCATGTGCCTTGGCACGTAGTTTGTTGGTATACATAACTGCAATAATATCGAACAGTATAGAAATATCTGGTACAATCCACTATAGAATAATCTAGAACAAGCAAGAATCATCCCTTTCGTACTTACCTACTTATATAAACGATCCGCAATGGTACAGAAGGCAGATTTGATTGAAACATCACGCCGTGAAGTAGATAAGGAAAAAGTGATCAGAACATTGTAAGCCGACATTGTGTAAAATAAATCTTGATAAACAAATAAGTTGCAGTTTGATTAATAAATAACAATACATTCTAGCTACTGACTGGACTAAAAAAATGTATTGGTATGAAGCTGACCTCTCATGTCGTTAATACTTGGTTGGTGTTGTTCAAGGACATCGATGAAAGTAACGCTCTACAAATAACACATTCATGTTAGATTGGTCTTTGTTTGGTTAGAATCCGAAAGTATCTGGCATGATTCTGTTTTATGATGCTTTCTTCTGATGTTATTCATGATAATTACCGAAAAGATAAACCTCCGCCGCAGCTTTTGTATGTGATATCATACACTTTTGTATCAACAGCCATAGAAATCCATGATCAAAGTTATCAAATATCCACGATTTGTTGTCGTTTGGGCAATTATAACAATTGGTAGTGCACTGATTTCAACAGCGTCCAAACAACGAAATTCCTTTATTTTTTATCGACAAATTAAATACTTTGAAGTCACGCAAACTTTTTTTAACAATAACGACACATATTTTCACTAAAAATTCGGTCCAATTTGTATTTTATTACTATTTTAATGAAGACACCATTCAACTCATTTGTTTGACAACAATACAACTGTCAAACAATTCCTTCGAAACTCCTACATCAACCTCTTAAATATAAAGTATGAATGTGAACCTTTTTTAAAAAAATTAAAAACGTCATAAATACTTACTGTTTTTGCTTATATTTCTTCAAAATAAACATTTAATAAGAACCAAAGGATATATATATATTTTAAAGGCGCATAAGACATTTTTAGATTTAAATTAATGCAGTGTAGACATACCTTCTGCTTTTACATTGGATATAAATCATCCATTTACCTCCTCAATTTCGTGAGCTCCTGGTATATGTGACGTCATCACAGGTTGAATCTGATTGGATGTTGAAACGTCAAAAGATCCAAAATGGCTCAGCGTCCTACGACAAAAACTTGTGTATGAACGTGAAAATTTATTGTAAAAATAATAAAACATAAATAACTCTAACTATTTTGGCTTCTAATTTTTTTAAATATTATAGTATTGCTAAATAAATAGAGTTGAGATTTTTGAAACGTGTATTAACGTTATACCTATTAAAGTTTTTAATGATATTGAATGCACTGTAGACATACCTTGTGATATTTCCTTAGATATAAATCTTTTGTTTACCTCCTTATGTTTCATGTGCTCCGGGTATCAGTGAGGTTATTTTAGTTAGCATTTATGTCCCACAGGTGTCGATATCTAATTGTTTGTATGGATTATTTCTTCATATTGATTTCCATTAGGTTGTTTTAGTTTGAAAGTGATACACAGATGTCAATGCTTTCACTATTTTGTGTTACTTTATCTCTACAGGTTTAATTTACTCGGACTTGTATTAGTTAGGTTACTTTGCTTCTAAAGAGGTTCATAGAGGTCGATGTTTTATTGAAAATAAACGCTTCAAATTTCATTGATTCCGGTGTCAAATTCAAAACCAATATCAGTCGCCATTTCTTTTCAGTGTCTCAAAACAAAGCCAACGCAATGCACAACACAACACGACGCAGCTTACAGCCCTGCTACAAAGGACTAGGACATCAACCACGACATTACCAACACCTCTGCGGCACTACAATAAGTGTCATAGACCCAAGAGTCTATGAAATTTAGAGGGTCTGCTGCACAGGATTCCTTACAAAAAAGTATACTAAGTCTTCGTAAGAAATCAGAACCAGCCGCCTCGGAAGCTGCAGACCCCCCACTGCAGTTGAAGGGGTTGGTGTGAGACTGATACCCTTACCAGTAAAAATAAATAGGTTCCGAATCGCCGAGACGGAATCGCGGACAAAAATTTGTAGAAGACTTTAAGAAGTTCAAATATAATAAATAAAATGCAAAAATAAATTGCAACTTAGATTATATTTTAGCTTATAGATGTCTCGCAGGGTTTAAACCAGTTTTTACACGGAACAAGATTTTTCAGGACTTAGGGCCGTTGCCTCATCAAATCTAATCTAAGTTGCAAAGATATGTTACATTGGGGATTTTCATTAGGTATACACCACTTCAATTGAAGTGGTTGGCGTAAGGCCGGCCCCCTTACCTGTAAAAATAAATAGGTTCAACTCGCCACATGCGACCCCTTCGGGGATAACGCGGCAAGAAGTTACACTATATGTGTAGCTTAGTTGCGTTTTTTTTTTTTTTTATATGCATTCTCACAAGCAGACACGTACAAGTTCGCGCTTGCACATGCCGCATGTGAACCTACAACATAAAAACCTAAATCTCAAATGGACATAAACTCTGCAACTCTTGCCGTTCTTCCCTGAAACAGGGGTGAAAAGTGAACCATTTTTTTACAGCATGGGTGGTCAGCCGCATACCAACCTATAAGTCAAGGAACAGACCTGCAAATAGCATAGCATGTGAAATATTGAAAGATCGATATATACGGTTCAAGGTAAAATAATAGTACCTATGTACGTTTTGAATAGTAGGTCTAATTTTCTTGTTGAAAATATGTATGTATTTAAATAAAAAAAACCTTATATAACTTGACAGATACGTAGCCAAGTGGTAACGCTTTAAATTAACACTCATAAATTGAAGGCTTTGGTTTGAATCCCGGCGGAGCACAAAAAATATACATTTTATATTTTCAAATATTATGCTCTTCGCTGGATTGGCTAATTTATATACCTTTACAAAAAACCTAAAAAAAAGCACAGTAAAACATTTTTTACAGCATGGGTAGTCGGCGTCATACCAAACTATAAGTCAAGTTATTGGAAAGGAGAAACAATAACAAAATGTTAAATTGCCGTTTCCCTAGCAACTGTAGCATTTGTCGGTGTTATAGCCGCGGGGATCAAGACAGGTTATTTGGAGCCGGATAACGCTGGTTCGAATCCCGCGACGATAACTTCGACCCTGGATCAACAGATGCCGTTGCATGCACACAAGCTTCTGCTTTCGCATAAAGACAACTGGCCAGGTAAAATAGGTTGGTGGATTGCATTCCTTTCCACAAATCTATTTAAAAAAAAAAAAAAAAAAACTTGTCTCAATGCATTCGCTATTTTTTTGCGTAAAGTATTTGTGTCGAGTGCATTGTGGTATTGAAATCTGACTTAGCAACCCGATAGTCTATTTTAATTCGATTTTAAATCAAATGTCATGGTTTTCTTTCAAGTCTATAATGAATATTAAATTTCAATCATTATTTTCAACGAGGCATACATGAAGGTTTTAAAATGCATCAAGGACAGTTTTACATACATAATGCACTAAATATGCTCTTGAACGGTCCGTAGTCTAGTGGCAACGCTTTCAACTCGTAAATGGAAGGCCGTGGGTTCGAATCCCGATAGAAAACAAAAAAAAATATTACTTATATTTTCAAATATGTTCTTTGCTGGGTAGAATAATTCATACATGTACCTTTAGTCCTTTACCAAAGACCGGCCACTAAAGTTTTGTCTATTATCACAACCATCTTTCCTGACTCCGATGGTGAATTTGCTGGATTTGACCCAAACAATGCAGCCGGCTGACTTTTATTGGCTTTACCACATCAAAGTCCTTGTTCCCGTCCTTTATTGGACCAAAAATATGATGTGGACATTTCCATGCAAAGATGTTAAAAGAGCTCTGATGATGCTTGTTAGAGTGTCCACGTTTCATATACAAATATAAAATTAACATAAACCTTGCAAGAACAGCCGACTTTCCAAAGAATGCCGTTGGTAAAAGTGAACAAAATTTTATAATATGCGTGGTTATATTACATATTGTTATGATTTACGGATTCAATTTAACAAAAACCTATTTTAAGATTTCGTTCACATTTTATTACCTCGACAGCTCTGATACAAGTCCTTTACTAGAGACAGCTTTGACCCTTTTACAGCATGGCATAAGGATGGTTCTTGAAGCATTGGGAACTATAGCATGCAAAATTTCGCCAGAATATTATTTTTAGAACATTCGAGCAAACAATACAATAACAACTATTTAAATACCTATATCTAGAGACACAGACACACTCACACAAGTAAAAACATACTGACACACATTCCTAGAAATATTATAATGTTACTTCTTGATAAGTCTACAAATACGATCGGTAAGAATTCACATTGTCATGTGTACCGCCTCGGCCCGCATGGCGGTGTGAACTTGGCCTAGGGCGCCACCTTTATATTGTCTCCCATACAAAGTTTGTACCAGGGGGCGGAGTAATGTACCTACCCCACATCAATCATCATCATGCCCCAGGCCTACTCACAACTGCTCAGTGATACTTGCTGTCACGTGTCACTTGCACTTCTCGTCTTGCTTCCAGCAGCAATGCTTTTTTAGGGCTCCCGAGAGGGCTGGTACTCATTTCTAGTGGAGGCTTTTTTTAAAAAATATAATTTGTCATGTATGTTCCTTGACTTATAGGTTGTTATGCGGCTGACCACCCATAATGTAAAAATTGGTTCACTTTGCCAATGTCACCTCTGTTTCAGGGAAGGACGGCAAGAGTTGCAAGGCTTATGTTCATTTGAGATTGGGTTTTTATATTGTAGGTCCACATGCGGCATGTGTTAGCGCGAAATTATACATATCTGCTTGTGGGAATGCATTTAATATAAAACTTAAATGATATATATCTGTGCAGCTTAGATTAGATTAGATTAGCTGAGTAAATCTTGTCGGTATTTTACTTTGGGGTTTGAAATAAGCACCGGAACGGGAAATAATTTCTAACACCCTCGTGAAACATTTTTTTATAGCATGGGGGGTCAGTGTCATACCAACTTATTAGTTAGCCATTACATCTTTGCTACTTGGATTATAAACATTTCTAAGGAAATCCATTTCAACTGTATGGACCTTCTTCTTCTTCGATGTCCCTACAGCTTATAGCTCCCTTTAGCCTCCATCAGCCTTCGCCTCCAACTCCTCCTGTCTACCGTTGCGGCTTTCCAGTCTGTCACCTGCAGTTTAGTTAGTTTGCGTCCTTCCTCACCTCATCCTCCCGTATGCACCTTAGAATGTATAAATTGCTTTGACGATAGCCAATCTTCACTAAAGAGGAACAAGAAGAAGACGTGTATATATTTTGAGTCTCAAGAGTCCTTACTTTCTGCAAAGCGTTGCAGCTAAGTTTGTGTAAACATGGCTTTATCCTACCCCTCTACAAGTTACACTCAGTCTATATTATTGTGTCTCTGTAGTTGAGATGTGACTCTGTTATGTAGGTACATTCCGTGTCTCTGTCTTTCATAATGTTTATCTAGATGGAATATTCCTCAGAGATAATAATAGACGTTGCTATTTGTTTCTCTGCGGAGACATTTTGAAGTTCAGATGATCCGTCATCATCATCGTCATCTCTGACACGAAAACCCAAAGTGTGTCCTGGTCTACTTCATCTTCTCTTGGTGATTATGATTTCACCATTGCAATTTCATGAAAAATTAAGTGTTTTTCCTTTATTCATATCTACTATTTTAGGCCTCGATTCCTTGACTTATAGGTTGGTATGAAACTGACCACCCCATACTGTAAAAATGGTTCACTTTGCCAATTTCACCCCTGTTTCAGGGAAGGTCGGCAAAAGTTGCAGGGCTTATGTTAATTTGAGATTGGGTTTTTATATTGCAGGTCCACATGCGGCATGTGTGAGCGCGAAATTATGCGTGTCTGCTTGCGGGAATGAATTTTATATGAATCTCAAATGATACATATCTTTGCAACTTAGATTTATATTGCAACATTCCAAGGAAGTATTCTCAGAACCGTCTACGGTCCAGTAAGAGATAGCAATGGTTGGCGTCGGTATAACAAAGCACTCTATGATATCATCAGAGAGCTGAAATCATGAAAACATCAGGTCTAGGGTATATACCGCTCCCACATAATTATGAGAAATGAGCATGTTAATATACTGTAACGTTTTCCGCTGGATTCTTTTTTAAATTAAAATGCCAGAATTTATATTTTAAGGAATTTATTTTCACAATTCACAATTTATTTCACAACTTAATTCATAATTCATAAGGTCTTTATTGTTTTTTATCAATATGTACAAAGTATTACAATAAAAATAAATTTTAAAAATCTAATTACAATAAATACTCCCCAAAGTAAGCATAGCTTGTGTTTTGGGGAGGATTCCAACTTATCTTAACTTAAAATTAATCACTTAATAGATAAAAATCATAAAAAACAAAAATAATATATACACCATTTAGTCATTTACTCAGCAAAAACAGAAAGACAAAAAATAAAATAAAATAACATAAAGAGGTAACATGTTTAAATAGAAAATACAGAAATAGGAATTATACATATATACACACATGTAGATATATGAAAAAAATAACAAAAATAATAATGATAAGAATAATATACAAAAAACCAATCAAATATAAACACTCAACTATTTACACCTCTTTCAAATATTTGCTGATCATGTACTTAATGGCCCTAGGATCTGCGTGCTTATCATGCTTATACCTGGAAAAAAGTGCATTGTACCACCTTAGACCCAAATAATCGTAGTGATGTTGGCCGGTTGCTGTATTCTTTCTAGGAACTTTGATTATAAGCGACTCTCTACGCGATCTACCACTCGGGATTACAATATCCCCCGGATTATATCCGTGGATAAAGTAATCCTTATGAACTTGGTAGAGAGCCGCTCTCTTATACAATTGGTCAATTGTTAGCACCGGAAAGTCATGATATAATTGCAATGTGGAATAGTCGAAAGGCTTCTTTAACATTATTTTGATAACCATTCTCTGCACCACCCTAAGAGGCTCGAGTGTTGTTTTAAATGTGCCGCCCCATCCGACCATTCCATACTGCATCAATGACTGTCCAAGCGCAAAATAGGTAGACTTCAAAGTTTTTACCTCTAGAATATCTCTAATTTTGCGGAATACATAGTAAATTTTCCTTAGTCTTTCAATAGTTGTTTCTACATGCTCCTTCCATCTAATTCTGGAATCTATTTTAATACCTAGATATTTAACACTTTCTGCTTGAGAAATTAGGGGGCATGAGCAGGAGCACGCAGTTCCACTGACCAAGAAGTTAGTACAGCTATGTATTGCTATACTAAGTGAAAAAGGAAGACCCCTATTGTAGAGAGAGAATGGAATAAAATTTGTTTTTTCGGTATTCAGAGACAGGAAATTTTTGTCGAACCAATTTTTAAGTATGGTTAATTCAACGTTCGTTCTGCGAACCACCTCTACCCATGACCCTCCCCTCACAATCATAGCCGTATCATCAGCAAAGGACAGGATTGAGGATGTGATCGGCAGAGAGAATATCTCATTGACATAAATAATAAACAATATTGGTCCAAGGACGGTGCCTTGCGGAATTCCGAATCGCGTTATTTTTCTAGAGCTTACTATCTTATTAATGCGTACCTGCTGAGTTCTATACTGCATGAAACTGCAAATCCATTTCCTCACACTGCCACATATTCCAATCCTGTTTAATTTGTTCAATAGGCCAGTATGGCTAACGCTATCAAATGCCTTCCTTAGGTCGATAAATACACCCAGACATTTCTCTCCGGCATCTAGTGCCCCGTACACTATGGAAGTCAACCTTGATATGGCGTCGTCCGTGCCAACACCCGTTCTAAAACCGAACTGATTTTTATTAAGTAAACCCTCTCTATTAATAAAATCTATGAGCTGTTTTTTCACTATTTTTTCGAAGATTTTCGAGATATTGGACGTGAGAGTTATAGGTCTATAATTCGATATATTACATGCATCCCCCGACTTGAAAATTGGTGTCACCACACCAACTTTGTACACCTCAGGAAATACACCATTATTCAGGCTGACATTTACTATGTGCGTGATGGGCCCCGACAGAGATGTTGAATTCTGCTTCAAAATATCCACAGATATTCTATCATAGCCAGGAGAGGATCCTCCTTTCATATCCTTTATAATATTTAATACCGTCTCGGAATTTATTGGCTGAAATATGTTGAACCCTGGATCGATGAGAGAATCGGGTTCTATTTCCCCGTAAGTGAAATTTGGATCTATCTGTCGAGCCAGATTTTCACCTACATCTGCAAAAAACTCATTAAAGCTATTAGCCATTTCAATTGGATGTTGTGTGAGTTCCATTGTTTTACCATCAACAATTATCCTTTTTATCTGTGATTTTTTCTTTTTCTTATTAATAATCTCATTTATGGATTGCCATACATGTTTTATATTACTGCCAGCTTGTTCAACCTTCCTAGAGAAGTAATCAATCTTGACCCTTCTTATTAACAGTGTCAGCATGTTTCGATACCTTTTGTACCTGTCACTGACATTAGTGTCGCCAGGATGTCTCCGCATAATCTTATACAGCTTTTCTTTGTTTCGTATTGAAACCACCAAACCATGTGTGATCCATGGCTTCAGTCTATTATATTTGGAGGATTTGTTGCTTTGACTCCGCACAGATATTTGCTCAACACTCGCCAAATAATCTTCAACAATATCGTGAAAATTCTTAGCACATATATTTGCATCAAAAGAATCATAAACAGACTTCCAACTTTCATTCATCAGTCTCATTTTCAAATCCTCCAAATTAATCTTTTTTATTGGTTCATCATGTCGTACAGTATCATTTAATGCATTATTACTATTCATCAATCTCTGTATGAACAAAGACGTGTGATGATCCGTAATGTCACTCTTCCAAACAACAGTACATATGTCCTCCAGTTTGCTCAGTGGCGTATTGGACCAGAAATGGTCCAGACAGGACGGAGTTTGCCCATCCACCTCTCTGCTATATAAATTTGTACACAATTTAAAATTTAGTTCTGCTAGTGCGTTCATATATTCATTCTTTACAGTACTTATGCAAGTTTTTGCCACATTTACATTTACATTAAAATCGCCCACAATAATCACATTCATACTTCGACATTCATTTAGTAGCATCCTAAGTTCGTTAATAAATTCATTAACATTTGATTGGTGTGTTCTATATACAGAGATTATGCGATACAAAACGTTATTCTTATAATAATCAATCTGTAGACAATTAACATTATTCATGATAATCTCTTTAACTCTTATATTATCATTATTACCGCGCACAAACACAACAATTCCACTATTTTTATTTATATAATAATTACTACGGAAATATGAGTAATTTGGAATATCAAACGGTTCACTCCACTCATTTAGATGCGCTTCACAGAGTACAATCAAATCAGGCAATCTATTAAGACAACTCAAATTTACTAGAAAACAATCCAGATTCTTTCGTATACTCCTAATATTTTGTTGTAATATAAATAGAGCATCATCTTCACATTTAGAATTTATAACATCATTACACTCCAATGCCGTGTGACACTCGTATTGAGCTATATTATACTGATTATCCACCTCATGCAAAAAGTCTGGATTCATGATTCGTGATAAAATAGTTCACTAGTAAGTACATCATTATTACAGGGTATCCCATAATACCACAAATAACTATCGCACATAAAAATCATCATTATTTCAAACAGTACAGATGTCACAGCATCTTCAAGCAGCACAAAACATATAATGTTATGTATGATACTATGAAATAATAGTAAACAATGAAATAGAACCGACCCAATGCTACGCTCACGGCGCACAACAAATATGCAGCGAGTGGCGGTATCCGCACACGGCGTATAGCACAGTACACACACGGGACCATTGCAATTTACAGATCGGCCCATTGTACTAAAATGTCGATCACGAGCTTTACATAAAAATACCTTAAAAACAAAACAACATAACGAAAGTAAGTCTAAAAAGCAGAAATACACTATATTAAATATTAGTCAATAATCAATCTTCTCTTTTGCAATTTGCAATACCCTAGCGTATGATGGACAAGATTTTTTGTCCATAGCATTGTGGCAATGGTCAAGATTTATCCCCCTTTTTTCCGCTTCAATCTTACAATTGATGCACTCTGCTTGTTTAGAACGTTTGTCGCAATTTATAAATTTGTGATTTCCCCCACAATGAGAGCACTTCGCCGGTTCTGCCTTTTTTGTGCAGTAGTTGGCGGAGTGCATGAAATTCAGACAGTGGTAGCATTGTGTAACTGGGTTGGCATCCACAACTGTGATTCTTTGATATCCCAGAAATATCTTCTGTTTCTCCGTGAGGTGTTTTCTCACTTCAGTAGACGTCTCTACCAATAGATGCGCTAGCCCCGGGCTACCTCTCACCTTGATCATATAACAACACATATAACTTGACTGGTTATATGTGTTGCTCAACAAAGTGCTTTCTTGTGACTCTTCCTCTCCTACCATTTTGACCTCTTATATAATAAACCGGAGAGGTATCTATTTCTCGCAATTCCAGGATTATTCTACCACACTTTTTTTTTAAGAAATCCTGTGCGGGAGACTCCCTAGATTCTAGAGACTCTAGGGGTCTATGACTGACACTTATTGTAGAGCTGCAGAGGTGTACGAGCTTGATCGTCGCTACAAAGCCCCAATACTCAAGCAAGACCCCAATACTCAAGCAAGACCCAGTTGCTGTAAGGCTGAATGGACCTTTAGTGACCGGTCTTTGGTAAAGGTTTTATGATTTTTTTCAACGCAGCGAAGAGCATATTTGGAAATATAAATGGTATGTTTTTTGTGCTCCGCCGGGATCCGAATCCACAACCTTCCATTAAAGAGTCCGAAGTGTTACCACTGGACTACGGACCGGTCAAGAATGCCAACGACACGCGGTGTATCTGAGCGGTCACACATCCAAGTAGCATCCGCGCCAAATGTTGCTTAATTTCGGTGATCTAATGAGAACCGGTGCTTTCAACATGGTATCGTCGTTGACACTACCACATTTACTAGATCATTCTACACACACAACCATGGACTGCTAGATGATTCCATACTACACGTGTGTAGTCATTAGAACATTATTCCAATGCACGAAGTTCGCGACAATATATTTTTTTGGCAATTTAGAATACAGATGGATATTTCTCATCCCTATTTCCCAAGTCACCCCCGAGTGTGTGATACTTGTTAACTGCGATACACGGCACACTCCTAGCGGTGTAATTACCTGTATTATAACGTAAAATAATTATCATTTTAAAGCTGTTATCTGCAGTGGAGCAATTTTAAAATAAAGGGTTAACTTGTCTGCTCAAAATGCACCCCTGAGGATAGTCTCTATAATAATCTATATCTATATTCTAAGTTGCAAGGATATATGAACATTTAAAATTCATACTCAATGCATTACCACAAACAGACATGTGGAAGTTATCGCTTACAAATGCTGCATGTATACTTATTAATTAAAATCAAAACACAAACGCTTAATCTTTTGCCGACCTTTCCTAACACAGGGGTGACATTGGCAAAGTGAACCATTTTTTACAGTACCTATAGGTGGCCAGCCTTATACCAACCTATAAGTCAAGGGATAATGCAATACACATATTAGTCTTACAGTTTAATAACAGTAATAATATTAGGATGATTTATTTGGTGAGCGCTGTTTTTGTGTGTAGGTATCACACCTCAAGAGCCCTCTGCGAGCTTGGTCTACGCTGTAAAAAGCACCAATTCTCAAGTTGTTGTAAGGTTAGATGGACCTTTCAGTGACCGGTCTTTGGTAAAGGTTTATGAATTTTTCAACCCAGCGAAGAGCACATTTGGAAATATAAAATGGTATATTTTTGTGCTCCGCCGGGATTCGAATCCTTAACCTTCCATTTACGAGTCCAAAGTGTTGCCAATGGACTACGGACCGGTCCAAGAAATAGTGAAATGAGAAATAGTTTCATAGGAGAAAAAAAATGAAAGCAACATTTTTAGGTTTATGCTGGAATCTCGGTCGTTCGACACCATCACGATCAAAACGTCGTAAGCCATCCTGATTTCATGGCGCTTAGGCTCTTTCTATCCATCGCATTTGGATTTTTTTTAACAAATCAAGCGCTGTTACTGTTACTGTATCCTGCCGCCGTTCCACTAGGGGTGGCCGGTACCTCCGCAGATGCGCCTCCACTTTTTTCTGTCCTTACAAACCACTTTCATTTCCTCAATATTCATCACCTTTTTCATACATACTCTTCTCTTATTTTCACTCTGCAGGTTCCATTCTTTCGCAATCTCACCTATTTGGTCTAACCATTCTTTCCTCGGCCTTCCCCTTCCGCGCTTTCCTCTGACATTTCCTTTGTACACTTTCTTCGTTAGTCGTTCATCATCCATTCTTTCGAGATGTCCGAACCATCTCATCGTACTTTTTTGTACTTTCATTCTCATATTCTCTTTTATACCACACTCGTTCATCACCCAATCATTACGTACTCTATCATTCAGTGTTTTTCCAGCCATTGCTCTCAGATAAGCCATTTCAACCGTACATACTTTACTCAGCTCACATTCATTAACTGTCCACGCCTCACTTCCATACATCAATGTCGGAACCAATATACCATTGTGGACCGCCAATCTCATATTCTTCGTAAGTTTCCTATTTCTTGCAATTCTTCCAATCGTTCCCATTACACTTCTTCCTCTACTAGCACGCTTTTCCAATTCTTTCGTCAATTTCCCATTCGACTCAAACTTGCTTCCCAGATAATCAAATTCTTTCACGACCTCCACTCTTGTTTCATTCAGTCTTATCTCAATTTCCTCGCATTCCTCAGTCCTGTCAAACACTAATACTTTCGTCTTACTGGCATTCACTTTTAAACCGTTCTTACTAAAAGCATCATTCATTTTGGTGAGTATCATCTGGAGCTCCTCCGCTGTATCAGCCAACACTACGGCATCGTCAGCATAGAGAAGAACTCCAACATTCGTCTCACCCACTTTCACACCATAATGAGAAATTTCTGCTTCTTTCATACAATTGTCCATGATTATGTTAAATAACCACGGACTCATTACACACCCCTGTCGTACTCCCTTGTAAACATCAAACCATTCGCTACATTTACCATCCACTCTTACACACGCCAAACTATTTTCATAGATGGCGCGTATTCCATTCAGAAGCTTGCCGTTCACACCGTACTTTAGGAGTACTTTCCACATCATACCTCTGTCCACCGAGTCAAAAGCCTTCTCGAGATCCACAAAAGCCGTGTAGACCTTCCGACCCACAGCCAGATGTTTTTCAACAATCTGTCTGAGAGTGAAGATCTGGTCTACACACCCTCTTCCTGGCATAAAGCCAGTCTGGATATCAGAAACCCCATGACCGGTAGACAGTCTCACTTTTTTTATGAGAACCTTACACAATACTTTACCAGCTATACTGAGAAGACTGATGGGCCTGAAATTTTGGCAGTCCTTTTTGTCACCCTTTCCTTTGTAGATAGGAACAATGACCGCCTTTTTCCAGTCCATCGGCACTTTACTCTCTTTCACACACATCTTGCACAGTTCAAACATCCATTCAACCATGCACTCCCCAGCACATTTGATCATCTCAGCATTCACACCATCATTCCCAGCAGCTTTTCCATTCTTCAGATCTTTTATACTTATTATCACATCCTCTTTCACAATTTCTTCATCGCTGTCATTATATTCAACATCATAATAGTCTCTTTCGCCCTGGCCATATAAATTTTTAAAATATTCATTCCATCTCTTCCTTACATCACTTTCGTCCCACAGCAAGATTCCCTCAGCGTTTTTAATGCCTGGGGTGGTTGATCCGCGACTTTCGTTTTTATCACGTACCCAGCTCCAGAATGATTTTTTATTGGTGAGGAAATTCTGCTGCGCTCTCTCATTTTCCTTACTTTCTATTTTCATCTTACTCTCAAAGACAACGGTTTTGGCTCTTCGTTTTGCTTGCTTATATATCTCTTCTAGAGCTTGATTTTTCCTATCATTCAGCCATCTATTAAAAGCATTCTTCTTCTGTTCAATAGCTTCTCTCACTTCGTCATTCCACCATGCATCACCTCTTCTTTTACAGACCTTCGCTTCACCACAAACAGATTTCGCACATTCAATCATATTTTCTTTCATTTTTGACCACATTTTTTCAACACATCCTTCTTCTTTTGTTTTTTTTAACTCATCGTGGTTAAGTCTTTCATTCATCTCACATTTGTACTTTTCTTTTATACTTACATCATTCATTTTTTCAACTTTTATTCGCTTCATACTCACCAATTCCTTTTGTGCTCTTCTTTTTACATCTCCTATCATTATTCTCGAGCACAGCAAATAGTGGTCTGTGTTCAGCACAGCTCCACGGTATACTCGAGAGTCTCTTACATCCCCTCTCATTCTTTCATCCACACAGATGTAGTCAATAATTGTACGGTTGCCCGCTCTGTTCTGCCACGTATACAAATGTATACTTTTGTGGTTGAACCAGGTATTCGACGTAAAGAGTCTATGCTCCATACATAGGCTTATTAGCGCTCTACCGTTATCATTGGCTACACCTTTACCACTCGGTCCTACCACATTTTCGCTATCATCTTGTCTCATACCTACCCATCCATTAAAATCTCCTAGTAGAATCGTTCTTTCATTCTCTTCTTTCTGTCTCATAACAATGTTAACTTTCTCCCAGAATTCTTCTTTCACTACCCTGCATTCCGAGTCCACTGGGGCGTAGCACGCAATCAGTAGAACTTTCATCCGTCCAAATCTCATTCTCACTAACAATATTCTCGGGGAGACTCTTTCATACTTAGTAATACAACCTTTCGCTTTTTCATCAATGATAACACCTACACCCTGTCTCTTGTATCCATCTTTCACCCCACACCATACAAAAAATTCACCATTTACCATTTCCTTTTCTCCATCTCCTATCATTTTCGTCTCAGTCACACAAAGAACTTTTATTCCTCTCTCTTTCATAATATTTGAGATTTCCCTCTCTTTACAGTCATTCCAGTCCCTCACGTTCCACGTTGCAAACTTCCATTCCTCTTTCTTCGCATACTTTCTTCTCACACATTCTTTTCGTCGCTCGCACACTTCTTCAGCCTTTCTGACAGAATCAGCTTTGACGCCTCTACAGAGGCCATTTGACACTCCCACGGCTTCCGGGCGGCGGAGGTTGTCAGTCTCTGCGCGCCCCCTCTCGTGCTGTGCAGCGCCGTCCTCGCAGTTGTCAGCTGGTGGCCTGCAGTACAGGCGACGTCCCGCCCGCCTGCCACGCTTGCGCCTCCTCCCCCCAGCACTATCCACGACATGTCCTCCCCGTCCCTGCACTACCCTCCGCACACAATCGCTCACTTCAATGTGACAGACAGGGCTATGTCTTCTCAGACTTAGGAGTTCATTGATCGTATAAGATCGCACCATTTATTAAGTTATATTAAATTATTTATATTATTACGTTAAAATCCAATAATTCAAATCAAATATTGACACATTAAAATTTGAACACAAATCATTTTTATCACATTAACCGGTCACAAGCATTGGTCACAACATTAAAATCCATTATTCTTTAAAGTAAATTAGTTAAAATATTTATATCATATTATCGTCAAAAATTTAAAATTATTAATCCGCAAAATTATATTGTCACAAAAAAAAAAAAACTATAAAACTATTTGTCATTCAGATTAAAAACACAAATTACACAAAAACGTTACATTCATTACGAGTATTATGGGTTATGATATATTAAGTAAAAAATTGTAATTTATCCTTAATTATTAATTCAAATGTACTATTTTACGAAACAATTAATTTGATTTATTATTTAAAAAACAATCGCGGATCTGACAGCACACGCTGTGTCGCCAAAGGCGCCATCTTGCGGTCCTAGCGATCTTGCGTCCTTGCCATCCTTGCGGGCTAGCTACCATTATAATTGTAATGTTAGTTCCCGCCTAACGAAAAAACGGTGACAGCTGGTTTTGATACTGCAATATAAACATATCATATCTCTTTATGTTCCGTGATCTGTGTTCGACACATTGACAATTATAATAAGGACACAGTTACGTAATTTAACTTTTCGGATATTAGACAAACCGTTATGGAAGAACTTACTTACATCATCCTCGACGTTTCGTGGCGACGTAGCCAACGTCTTCAGGATACACCTTCTCTGTGCGACGACTGAGGATGAACTGATTTTTTAATAGCGAAAATTGACCCAAATCACTGCGTGTCCCGGGTTTGAGATGTCAAGTCATGAAACAAAAATTATACAAAATATACACATACATAAACACACATTTAATTACGTTACTTTACTTACTTACTTATTCAGCCACTTCTTATCCACTGCTGGACATAGGCCTCCCCCATATCTCTCCAGGCGTCTCTGTCCTGGGCTCTCTGCATCCAGTCACCAGCAACTCTTTTGATATCATCTGACCATCGTGTAAGAGGTCTTCCTCTTGTTTATTTATTTATTTATTTATTTGTAAAAACACCAACAGATCATTGACAATTTTTTCACAAGTTAAACATAATAAATTACATACTAGACATCAATGCTCCAGTGACGGTGTCTGTCACATACTTAGTTGTTATAAAATTCTTATTGTCTAAATTTTATATAATATATGAACCATAATTAATCATCATAATAATATAAGCGCGCTTGATTCATGACGAGTACATTGAGTGCAAATACCAGTCAATACATAATAATCGTATATTAAGCCACAAATACCCAAGGGTAACGCCGTTTAAATTTGTACCATAACTGTCGACCGGCAAGATGCAAGAAAACGAAAACATCGTGAGTTAAATTAAGGTCTATTCAAAATGACGGACAGGTTCGAAAAATTAGGTTTTTTTACATTTCGATATCTCATTTCTTTTTTCGACGACGAATACAAGATTTTATAGCAGTTCGTAAACACTGTTCAGTAAAAATATAAGAGCACCATTTTGAATGTCTATAAATATGAATGTTGTTTGTCTATGAATGTTTAATAAAAATATGAATACGCTCATTTAATAACTACCTAAAATCGTTCGTTTATTGTATTTCAATAAGTTTCCTTGACTTATAGGTTAGTATGAAGCTGACCACTCATACTGTAAAAAATGGTTCACTTTACCAATGTTACCATTGTGTCAGGTAAGGTCGGCAAGAGTTGCAGGGTTTATGTTCATTTGAGATTGGGTTTTATATTGTAGGTTCACATGCAGCATGTTTAAGTACGAACTTAAAGTCTTAAATGCAATATATTTTTGTAACTTAGATTATAGATTATCATAGATTTAGATAGATAGGCAATGTTTTTTTTTGCGTACATTTTTCACAGTATCCAGCACCGATATAAAAATTAGGTACCTCTGTGGTCCAAATTTCATTTAATCGTTTAGCCCACAGATCACGGAATAAACCTTTTTGCTATTTTGAATAACAAACATCAAACGGTGCATTTAAAATATTTACAGCATGTAGTAAGGTTGATTAGATAGTTTTATGTTTCAATTAGGTACGTAAATGTTATTTGTTAGTCAACCATAAATTAACGGTAAGTAGGTGTATTTTTTTAAACCTACGTGAATACACCTTAATACTGGTAACATACGGTAAAGATTGTAAATAAAAAACCGCCCGACATTACCTTAAACTTGTGCCATTTGAAAAATAATACTGTTAGCAATGATAAAAACATACAATCATTAGAAGAATTAATGGATCTAAGTAAAAAATATACAACTGACAACATATTCGAATACATACCTTAATAATGCCAAGCTAACTTCCACTCAAAACACACACGACAAATTCCCGAGTCTGATGTAAACGTTCTCAAAAGAAAATGAAGGTATCGAATGAGTTTTTTTGTGTTGTCCACACTACATCAAAGAGTTACCAGACGTGAACAAATTTTAGAATGCAGTTTTTTTTTGTATTTCGATACGCTTTTCATTTACTTTACTCTGATAATTTTAGAATTCAGTAGAGATCACCAGTTTTTATGAAAAAGCTGAAAATCATTAGGGGACACACGCACAAGACAAAAGGTACAAATTTCGACGGCGATACCCCCAACGCTCGTCATTATAAAATGTTGCAGGCAAAATCACGAAAGCAGAAAAAAAAACAAGAAAGAAAAAATAAGAGAGAGAAAAAAAAAAAAAATGAATATTCCAATTGATTAGCACCTTGGAATTAATTCATTACCGTTCAGATAATATGATAGATAGGTGAGTAAAAAGGCTTGAATATTAATGCACTTACCATTATAAACAGGTCAAATATGTTTAAAAAAGATGGGAATATGAATATTACATACATACATATATATATCAATATGTATATGAGGAAGGAGGGATAAAGAAGTATACATACTAAGTTAATGACGTATACTACATAAAGTTTGTTAAATGTCTACAATTGATTGCGCTTTAAAGGCCACGAGGATTGCTCGCTTGAAAGTAGTGACCGGATCAGAAAAAATATCAACATTAGGTACGACTTTCGATACATTGTTATACGATCGCATCATGCGTCCAATCGGGCAGAAATGCCCTACATTGGTGTTATATTTTTTTAGGCGAAATAATTGCCCACTTCTTAGTTTAGAGTTAGCGTAAAAGCATAGTAGTTCCAAGTCCGAGGTGTCCAAGTTACCCTGGACTAACTTACGAAGGTACATCAATTCGGCGACATTTCGCCTGACTGATAATTTTTCCATATTAAAAAGAGATAGGCGCTCCTCATAGTCCAAACGACCACCGTGCCCCGCTCGATAACACAGAATTCTTGTAAAGTATCTTTGGACACGCTCGATCTTGTCATTGTGCAATGTATAGTACGGGGACCAAATAAAAGACTGGTATTCGAGAAGACTGCGGACTAGGGCATAGTAAAGTGTGATTACACTATAGGGCTGCTTGAAAGGTTTTGCTGTTCTTAATAGGAAACCCAAAGTTTTAAAGGACTTCTGCGTGATGAGATCATAGTGATCTTTAAACGTTAACTCAGCGTCCAGGATAATTCCGAGATCTTTAATTGATGTCACTTTTGTTAGCTCTGTGCCACTTACGCTATAGGAAAAACTCAGTACTTTTTTATTGCGAGTAAATCTAATAAAGTAGCATTTATCGGAGTTGAGTAGCATATTATTGTTTTCACTCCATTTTGCTAAGGTATTGAGGTCATTTTGAAGCTTAAGGCAATCGCAAACGGAGTGCACAGGCGTAAACATCTTCAGATCATCGGCATATATAAGATAGTCACAAATAAGATTTGATCCTAAATCATTTATAAAGACCGAGAATAGTAGCGGTCCAAGATGGGAGCCCTGTGGAACTCCGGAGGTAGATTGGACTGGTTCAGAATCAAAACCGCTCACTGAAACAATCTGTGTTCTATCGCAAAGATATGAACCAATCCAATTTAGAAGTTTGCCAGTAATTCCCATGTTGTGTAACTTCTGTAGGAGAATTGCATGGTCAACACGATCAAAGGCCTTGCTGAAGTCTGTATAAATTGCATCTACCTGAGTTCTTGAGTCGAGACACTCGCTAATACAATTCACAAACTCAGATAGGTTGGTACTAGTTGATTTTTTGGGTATAAACCCATGTTGACCCTTAATAAGAAGTGGGCTTACATGGTGATACAAGTGCCCATGTACGATCTTTTCAAATAATCTACCAAAACATGGTAACAGACTTATTGGTCTATAATTTTTGACATTTGACCTGTCTCCCGATTTAAATACAGGGACAATTCTAGAAGTTTTCCACAGACATGGGAACACGCCTTCATTAAGAGATTTTACAAATATACTGAAAAGAGGATCAATCAATGCATCTGCACATTCCTTAACAAAAATGTTGGGTATATCATCACTACCGGTACCTTTATTTATATCGAGACTTTTCATAATTTTAAAGAGTTCATCTTTATTAAGAGATAAATGGCATACAGAGTCATGTGCCAACAAGGTTTCTTTTATTATTGTGCCTTTAGATTTGATAAAGACAGATGAGAAGTACTCTGAGAATAGGTTACTTACCTCTACCCCACCTGAGGTAGAGGCATTTTGATAGTGGACTTCTCGTGGTATGGAGTTTGATTGTTTTTTGGAGTTTACATAACTCCAAAAAGCTTTGGGTGAATTTTTCAACGAGTTTTCAATAGATTGCAAATAAGATTTGTGGCAATCTTTTATTGCTCTTTTAGTTCTACTTCTTAAAAGAGAATAACTGAGTCTATCACTCGTATTTCCGTATTTCTTAAACTTAGTATGAAATTTTTTCTTCTCTTTTAACATGTGAATAAGAGATGAGCTATACCAAACTGGAAAATCAGGAGATTTTGGTTTTGTTGTTGGAGTATGACTTACGATGGCCTGCCAGACAGTGTTATATAATACCTCTAATGCATCGTCACAATCAAGCGCATCTAGAACCGACCAGTCTACATCAAATAACTGAGCATTACAAAGAGAAAAGTTTGTTTTCCTGAAGTTGTATCGAGTATTCTCAACGTTTTGATTTAAACATTTGGGTCTGATGGTACTGACAAAATCAATCTCAAGTGGAGGATGGAAACCATCAGGTTTCACCAACCCGTCCGCTGGTGACACCCGCACTGAAGCATTGGAGAGAACAAGATCTAATATACTAGAATGATTATTAAAAACTAGGTTATATTGCTTAAGATCTGTGAGATAGAGCATATCAGTGAAAATTTCAGCCTTCAGTCCATTTCTACGGATCGGTTGTAGGTGGCCATCTTCTTCGGTTCCCCATTGAATGGATGATAAGTTGTAATCACATAGAATGATATTGGTTGCTTTTTGTGACGAATCAAGACAAACCGCCATACATTTATTAAGATGCTGCTGAAATAAATCCTTCGTGGTATCAGGGGGTATGTAGGCTACGCAAATGTTGAAGTCAGGACTACTTCTGTTGCCAGACCTGATTGTTATCCAAATCTCTTGTTCTTTTGTCTTCACGAGGTCTCCATTCTACCACTCTTTTCGTCCATCTTTGCTCGCTCAATCTGGCTACATGCCCTGCCCACGACCACTTCTGCTTTGCCACTCTTTTGACTATGTCAGTAACTCCCGACCTTCTACGTATTTCGGTATTTCGTATCTGATCTGACAGTCTTATGTGTAGCATAGCTCTTTCGTGCTTTCGTTGTGCTACACGGAGTTTCCTGATAGTCATTTTGGTTAGAGTTAGTGTCTCTGCTCCGTAAGTCATAACTGGCAGGACACACTGGTCGTACATTTTCCGTTTCAGGCATTGGGGGATGTTGCTGGTGAAGAACTTCTTAAGACTGCCATAGGCCGCCCATCCTAGAGAGATCCTCCTTTGCAGTTCAATCGTTTGGTTGTCTCTAGAAACTGCAATATTATGACCAAGGTATTTATAATCATGGACCTCTTCTATTGGTTGGCTGTCGATGACTATCTTACCACCCAGGACGAGATTTGTCATGATTTTTGTTTTTTCGCCGTTGATAAGGAGCCCCACTTTTTTTGTCTCCGTAACGTTAATAAAGTTATAAAAAGATTAACGGTGCTATTCTTTGACATTTTGGTCGTCCGTTGAGCTTGCGCTTTGACAAACTAATGATTCCTGGGCTGGAAGTCTCATCACCACGGTAATTCTTACCTATCGAATATCGGTAATAAACATATGTATGAAGACCTGTCAATCCAATATGGCCGCAAGTGAACAGCTGATTAGCCTTCATACAAATATTACCGATATTCGGTAGGTAAGAATTACCGCGGTGATGAGACTTCCAGCACTGGGCTGTAAGTCTCATCAAGGTTTATAGGTAATATTTGTATGAAGACCTGTCAATCCAAGATGGCCGCAAGTGAACAGCTAAATAGTCTTTATACAAATATTACCGATATTCGGTAGGTGAGAATCACCCTTGGTGATGAGACTTCCAGCCCAGGAATCATTAGTTTGTCAAAGCGTAGGCTCAACGGACGACCAAAATATCTAAGAACAGCACCGTAAGTATTTCATTTCCCATTAATTAATAATGCCATCGTAAAAGGAAAATGAAAAAAAAAGACTTTTCGAAATGCAATTTTCTGTTCATTTACTTGTTCACAGGTCAACAGCCGACATCTACCTCGTGCAGAAAGACAAAAAAAAAATGAAAGGAAGAAGAATAAGAAGGTCGCAGTGCACTTTTCTCAGTCCTGCTCTTTAGTATTCTGCCCCGCGCCGCTCTCTCTTTAATATTTCTCTATTCATTCTTTGAAGTTTTTCTTATATTTTTTTCCGTTCTTCTTGGAACAAAGAAGATGAGTCTTTTTCTTAATTTGCAGACGTCACCCTGTTGAAATGACAGGGTTGCCACTTCACTTCGTGAAATGTTTTCAACTCAAATTGATTACAACAATAATAATAAGTATTATATAGAAAGAATTATCAATGAATTTTCACAGTGTCAATACACAATCCGTAAAAAATATAACTATTACTATTGTTTTTCAAACAAATTCGTGGCCAGAAATGCAATTGACTAACCTGCTTTGCCTGGCCAGAAACAGGTATTGGCATAACTTAATGAAAAATTAATAATTACCCAATTACCAAATTGAGTCATGCGTGCTTCCAGTATCTACAAAAAGAACTCACTCAGTACAGCGCCAAGAGACTGAGGACGTGCCAAAGAACCATTGAAAAGAGGATGCTGGGAATCAGCCTCAGAGACAGGGTTCCAAACCAGGAGATCCGTAGACGCACTGGTGTCACTGATGTCATACAGCGAGTGGCCTGCTTAAAGTGACGCTGGGCTGGTCACGTCGCAAGGCAGAACATTTTATGAGCTTTTGTTCATTTTTTTCTTCGATTCTTGTAGTTCGGTTAGTTGCACAGTTGGTATAACGCATGCGTTCCGTGCTAGATGGCTGAACAAGATACCCCCAAGGGTGTCGGAAATGTTTTCTCGTTTCAATTTTATTTCAAACTCATAATGTTAATACCTCTAAGGTTTTCTTAACCTTCATAAGAAATGAGGACCAGCCCCCTAGGGAGCTGGTGCGTGGTAAATGTGTAAACGTAAAGCATATAATATTTTACTTCCGAGTCTTCCTCAGTCCACTTATGGACGAAGGCCTCCTCCGATCCTCTCCATTTCTGTCTATTCGCTACTGTGTTCAGTCATCCTCTGCCTGCAGTTCTCTTGATGTCGTCCAGCCCCCTCAGTTGGGGTCTCTCCACACCCCGCTTGGACATCCTGGGCCGCCACTGGACGATCCTTTTCGGCCACCTGTCATGGTCCTGCCTTGCGACGTGACCAATCCAGCGCCACTTTAAGTAGGCCACTCGCTGTATGACTTAAGTGACACCAGTGTATCTACGGATCTCCTGATTTGGAACCCTGTCTCTGAGACTGATTCATAAAATATTTCAATCATAGTTATTTCTGATAAGAATGAAGAAATATTAAATTCGTCACGTACGTATATTTTGGCAGCCCTGTTTTTGCATCAGTATGAAACAACGTTGTTTTTCCTTCACCGTCGTGACATCCTCCAGCATATTGTAGTTTTTATTACTCCAGGGGTGACACCACAAAATTCCGAATGCAGTTTGCGTTCACTTCTTATTATATTGCATTATTTTGTTACTTTAATAATGTTATTTGTCTGAAACAAACCAAAATGAAAAAATTAAATCCCCTAATGAAGGGATCTGTGTGTTCGAAAGCGTACCTATATATTACGTAGGTTGCAAAGACATTAAAGATTAATATTTAATGCATGCAAACAAGCATCACTTGGAAATTCGCAATAAATACCCACATCTCAGGTGAACATAAGCCGTGAATGGAAGACTCGTAAATGGAAGGTTGTGGGTTCAAATCCCGGCAGAGAATAAAATATATATCATTTATATTCCAAAAATGCTCTTCGCTGGGTTGAAAATTCATATACCTGTACCAAAGACCAGTCAACAAAGGTCCATTCAGACTTACAGCAACTGGGTCATGCTTGAGAATTGGCGCTATCTAAAGCGGCGTCCAAGCTCGCAGAGGGCTCTCGAGGTGTGATTCACACAAAAGCAGTGCTCAACAAATAAAGCATTTTAATATATTAATAATATTATTATAGCAGCAGTTGATAGCCTGATAAACGAGTTCATGAAGTGTAGCTTTGAGGGCTGTTCAGTGTTCACTCATTATAAGACACTATTTTAATTATAATATTCTCACGAGTGGGAGTGAGGCGAGATTCCAACTAGACGAGCAGATACAAACGTCTGAAGAGATATTATTTATGTACTTAAGTTACTGTATGAGAGGGTGCACTTGAACAGTGGCGTCACTGAAAAGGTTCTATAATCTATAATAATCTATAATCTAAGTTGCAAGGATATATTCATTTAAAGCTCTCAGATGTATGCCCACAAACCAACAAGTGTAGTTCGCGCTTACAAATGCTGAATGTGTACTTACAAATAAAATCCAAACCTCAAATGAACATAAGCCCCACAACTTTTGCCGACCTTCCCTGAAACAGGGGTGACATTGGCAAAGTGAACCATTTTTTACAGTATGGGTGGTCAGCCTCATACCAACCTATAAGTCAAGGAATATGAATAATAAATTACATTTAAATATAAAAAAGAACAAAACCTTACAAAGAAATCTATACAAAAAAAGTCAAAAATTTCCTATGCAAAAAATGTAGCAAATGAATACACCAACACTAGAAATCAACATTGCAGATTAGCCGCCACTTCTTCCTGTCCTTGCATACTTCTTTCATTTCATCCAGAGTCATAACCTTTTTCATACAAGTCCTCCTTTTATTATGACTCTGGATATCCCAGTCATTCGCTATTTCAGAGATTTGATCCTTCCATACTTTTCTCGGTCTTCCTCTACCACGACATCCATCTATTCTAGCAACATATACTCGATTATTGTAAATCATAAACCCCCTATTCCAGGGAAGGTCGGCAAAAGTTGCAGGGCTTATATTCATTTGAGGTTTAGATTTTAATTTGTTAGTACATATTCAGCATTGTAAGCGCCAACTTACACGTGTTTGTTTGTGGACATGCATTTGATAAGAGCTTTGAATGTTTATATATCCTTGCAACTTAGATTATTGATAAACACTAATAAACATTGATGCAACGGAGCCAAAATAAACTAGCACGTTGATCCTGAAGGGATTGTAATGATGATGATGATGATTTATAAAGCGCCGTTTCGTGACTACTGTCACTGGACGGGCGCTTTCAGTCGTGATGCGGTGGTGAAGAAGTGGGTCTTCTTTCCCCTCTTGAAGCTCTCAATTCCTTCCTTGGCGCGCACTTCTGGGGGCAGCTGATTTTCAAGTGGACGGTCCAGCAATGGCAAAAGCGCGGTCTCCGAACACTGTGCTCCTTTTTCTGCATGGTACGCCAAGAGTGGTTAGTGCACTGACAGCAGATCGCAAAGTGAGCTTCCTAGCGCTACGACTCGTATGTGAGGTGTAGAATCTATTAATTTTTACAGGTAAGGGTAGCAGTTTTACACCACCCCCCACGCATGAATTGGAGGTTTCCCAGCTTCCGTGCTGGCTGATTCTCAATTCTTGTGAAGGTAGAGTAAGCTTTGCCGGTATTTTTATGTTGCATACTTTCTTCGGCTCAAAAAAAAAGCTTTAAAGGTTCAAGACCTGCCGCACCGCAATATTCCAGGGCTCTCTATCTTGTACTGATGCGTTGCTTCCATCCATGGTCCTCCTTAGTCCCAGAACTTCAGCGTTGGTCTCGAAATCATCTGCCCACCGCATCCTGGGACGTCCGAATTTTCTGACACCAGAGGGGGCACCATCGTCCTCGGTGGATTTAGCGGCGACCGAAAAATGGTTCACTTTGCCAATGTCAACCCTATTCCAGGGAATGTCGGCAAATGTTTCAGGGCTTATATTCATTTAAGGTTTGGATTTTAATTTGTAAGTATATATACAGCATTTGTAAGCGCAAACTTACACGTGTCTGTTTGTGAGTATGCATTTCATTATAAATATTAAATGTTTACATATCTTTTCAACTTAGATTATAGATTGCTTTTTTGTACAGTATGTTGGTTACTCCTCTGAAGTTTTCACTGATTCGCTCTCAAAGCCCTTAATTACACTTACTGATGTTCTCACAGGGGGCTGGTGTATTGCATTAGGGGGTGGGGCACTATTAAATGATACGGTGAATATTAAAACCGCTCCCTGAGGAGCAACGCACTAAAATACTGAGATTTCAACATGCTCCCAACATTCAACACGTCATATTAAAAGATTCTCATTTGAGGGTGCTCAAGACGAAAGCACAGTGATTTTTTCATCTATAATAATAATATTAAGATAATTTATTTGGTGAACGCTGTTTTCTTGTGAATCACACCTCAAGAGCCTTCTGTGAGCTTGGTCGTCGCTATGGAAAGCGTTAATACTCTCAAGCAAGACCCAGTTGCTGGTTGGCTTTGTCTTAATTAAAGGTATATAATTTTTTCAACCCAGCGAAGAAAATATTTTAAAATATAAATTATATGTTTTTTGTGTTTTGCCGGGATTCTAACCCACCATCTTACATTTGCAAATTTAACGCGTAACCACTAAGCTACGGACACGTCAAAAAATCTATATTCTATATTGCAATATGTAAGTAACTTAGATATGTATTTGTATGTTTTTTAGGGTTCAAATAGTCTTCAAATTATAAAAAAACTGGTCTTCTTTACAGGATATTTATTTTATACTTAGATTTATTTAACAATTTATTTTTATTTTTTACAATTCACATTTATGGTCTTTCATGTTTAGAAGAAGAGTGTCGTATCAACACTGACTGTCTGCAAGCTGTTCGCGCCCTTTTTATACCTCAGCAATAGAAACTACTAGAAGTGGGTTTCGCTAGAATCTTCTCGAAGCAGATCTAGCGGCTTTTTTCTAAAATTTCTTTACCCTAGGTACTTATAATAATTAATCCTACTTATATACAGCTCCCATCAGCTACAAATGTTATATCTACCTACCTAAATATTTATATTTATTTGCTGTTTACATAACAGTCTATTAACACTTTACCTTCCGGTCGATAGCTAAGTTGGTCAAAAGCTTGCATGCCATGCTAAAACCAAGGATTCGATCCCCACCAAAAGCGTAGGGAATGATTTTCCGTTTCGGTGTTTGTTTCAAACGAAAATTCAAAAGTCCGGCAAGGTTCACAGAGTTTCCACAGAAAATGAAAACCAGCTCCCTCAAAAGCTGAGAAACTTTCACTTCACCGGTCGTAGTCTAGTAGTCCACACTTCTGACTCGTAAATGGAAGGTTGTGGGTTCGAATCCCGGAGGAGCACAAAAAAGATACCATTTATATTTTCAAACATACTCTTCGCTGGGTGAAAAATTCATATACCTTTACCAAAGACCGGTCACAAAAGAATGTGACCTGTGCTTGTGATGTGCTTGAGAATTGGCGCTTTCTACTGTGACAATCAAGCTCGCAGAGAGCTCTTGAGGTGTGATTCACACAAAAACAGCGCTCACCAAATAAATCATCGTAATATTATTTTTATTGAAGTGAAGTGGTTGGTGTAAGGCCAGCCGCCTTACCTGCAAATAAATTTGTTCCACCCACCAATGCAACTCTTTCGGGGACAACGTGGTTTTAATGTGCAGCTTAGTTGCATTTTTATATGGCCACACATTTCCATTTTTTGTTTAATATTACTGATACACAAAAATAAACGATTTCGTTTAAGTTATACCTAAACAGAAAGTTGTCCTATAGTGTGAGCCACTCTTAATGCAGTGCCTTAATTACTGAGTACCTACCCAAGTCTTTTCTTTGGATTTGTTTCAAGTTAGTATTTACAATATTAATGCTGCAAACAATTATCTCTAAATAAAGTTTCAACTGCCTTTGAAGTTTATTTAAAAGATGTCAAAGTTTATTATTTAAACTGAATTGAAATATTTTATTTATTTTATTTTACTTTTTTGTCTACATTAAGAAGATCTTTTGATGACACCCATTGACCACCCATACTGTAAAAAATGGTTCACTTTGCAAATGTGACCTCTGTGTCAGGAAAGGTCTGCAAAAGTTGCAGAGCTTATGTTCATTTGATGTTTGGATTTTAATTTGCAAGTTCACATGTAGCATTTAGTCCTTCCAGTGCTTGTTTGGCTTATCTACCATTTGATTCAAAGATGACGCTTAAATGAAATTGTCTTGAAAATCACATTCTACACAATCTGAGTTAAGAAAAAAACGTAAAACACGATAATGTGAGAGTTGTTTTAAATATTTTCGAAATCAATGTCCAACATTCATAAGACACATTGGTGCAGTACATATACGAACATTTATCATGTGAAATTACCTATGATGGAGATAAGGAAATAAGCATTTCTTACACGTGTCTTGATTTTATGTTTAAAAAAAAAACTAATTTCTGATTAAAACATTGTTTTATTTTCACACACGATATTTATTTATTAGAATTATTATTTCCAAACGTTTTCGACCTATATGGTCATCTTCAGGTAGGATTACAATCCAATAATTACCATATAGGTCGAAAACGTTTGTAAATTATAATTCAAATAAATCAATATCGTGTGTGAAAATAAAACAATATTTTAATCAGAAATTAGTTTTTTTAAAAAACAAAATCAATCAACATGAATTTTCACAGGGTCAAAAATTACACGTGTCTGTTTGTAGGCATCCATTTTATAAGTTTTTTAAAAAAAATAGATTTAAAAATAGGAATGCAATTCACCAACCTATTCTGCTTTGACAGAAACAGGTTTTAATATTATCAATTAATGATTCATTATTGTATATTTTAATGAATTAATTATTAATTAATAATTAGCCAATTACATCTGTTGAACCAAGATCAAAGTAATTGTCGATAGAACATGGTTCAGGCGTGGTTCGAACTTGCGATTGATCTGTTAAAGCAGGATCAAAGTTATGGTCAAATGACCCAGGCGGGGATCCAACCAGCGTTATTCTATTCCAAATAGGTACGCTAGAAAGATTGGCCACTTGAACCGCTCGGCCATAACACCAATATATTTGAATTGTTAATATATCTTTGCAACTTAAATTATGGATTTACAGTGTAAACAGATTGTCCGTTCTCTTATATATAAGAATCAGTCCCATGCAAACGTTTACCTTGGATCCGGTCCAGAACTCTGCGCACTAGAATATCTAGAATCTTCCATTCAACTACACGCTCCGTACATCTGATGACGACTCAACAACTTTATTCAGACTGACCCATTTCTATTCATTTACAGATCTTGTCGAGTAAATATGGAATATAACTAAGCATATCCGTAATCTAACGTTGTTATTCTCACACAGCAAATCCATGGCTCATCTAATGTTGGCGCTTAAATAAAAAAAAAACAAAAAAGATTTTGTTTTAGATTGCGACGAGTATGTATGTATGAAATTCCACGACCGGTTTCCCATCTTTCCGTTTGCATCTTGAGGTGGCAGTAATTATTTAGCCACCTGAAGATGCAAACGGATTGTTTACGAAACCGGTCGTGGAATTTAATAAATACTCCCAGTAATCTTTCCTTGACCACCCATGCTGTAGAAAATAGTTCACTTCGCTAATGTCCCCCTGTTTCAGGGAAGGTCGGCAAGAGTTGCAGGGTGTATGTCCATTTGAGATTTGGTTTTTATATTGTAGGTTCACATGCGGCATGCGCAAGCGTGAACTTGTCCGTGTCTGCTTGTGAGAATGCATGTAATGTGAATCCCCAATGTTACATATCTTTGCAACTTAGATTAGATTAGAATCTAAAACAAAGTCGTTCATGTTTTTTTATCTTTTAAGATAACAAAGTGAATGCCTCTATATTAAAAAAAACTCAACTAAGCTACACATGTCGTGACACTCCTTATGCTTATCCTGTCGCTGTGTTATTCCAGAAGGGTTTCGCATGTAGCGAATGGAAACTATTTATTTTTACAGGTAAGGGATTCAACTTTACGCCAACCACTTCAGTTGAAGTGGGAGTTTTTCAGCTCCCGAGGGGGCTGCAACTGATTCCTTGTGAAGGCTGAGTAGACCTTACGGTTTTATATTTTGGGTTTTTGAAACCAACACCGAAATGGTAAATCGTTTCTATCACCCTCGGTGGGATTTGAACCCGAGCTCTCAGCATAGAGTGCAAACCCTCTACCAACTGACCTATGACTTTTAATTAAAAAATAATAATTTAAGATGAATTTATTTTTTCTACGGCATTTATAAATTAATTTAATTTATGTATTAGGTTTTTTTTTTTAATCTTGATATGAAATCGAAAAAAGCATAGTAATATTGTCAAAGTTCTTGCAAAACATCAAAAAGGAAGCGACACAAACAAAAAGGCTCTCGTATCCATCAAAATAGGCTTTGTCTTTGTCAGGCTGAGCGGCCAAAACGATAATAAAATATCGCATACCCGGGATTAATAAATTTCCTATTTGTGCCAAAAATCTACGAATCGGGTACTTCGACAACAGCATAAGTCACTTTTTATTCAATTCAAAAAAATGTTTGTAGGCTTTTCATGCAAATTTTTATTCTCATTTTTTATAGAATATGTTTTTTGGGTTGTAACTTTTATTGTTTAGTAATGGTTTGTTTTATACACTTAACTGCAATTAATTGTTTGTATTCCCTGACTTATAGGTTGGTAGACGTTTGATCACCCATACTGTAAAAATGGTTCACTATGAAAAATGTCACACCTGTTTTAGGGAAGGCCGGCAATAGTTGCAGGGTTTATGTTCAATTGAAATTGAGTTTTTATATTGTAAGTTAACATTCGGCATGTGTTAGCGAAAACTCGTACGTGTCTGCTTATGGGAATGCATTTAATATGCATCTTAAAAGTAATATATTTTGAAACTTAGATTATAGAAGGGCTACAAAGTAAATGCATCATCAATTAATAACAATATAAGCATAAATGTTTGTAGGCTTTCACGGCCGGATTCAGATGCTTGATTTTGTAATTCCGGATTTTCACCGTGGTCCATATTTTTGCTTATTTTTTCTTTTTCTTCTTTCTGGCTACTTCTTCAGCTGTCGTTTCGTCTCCTCTGTGGGTGACTTCTTCGGAGCTCTGCTCACTTCTGAGGTCTGAACAAAAGGCGACGTGCTTTTATTTGCTAATTCCAAAGGGGGCGTGGCTTAGTATTTAGGGATTAAACTACCCTCTAAAAAAGAAAAAAGAAGCAAAAAGATGGACCACGGTCAAAACCCGGAATTACAAAATCAAGCAATTTAAGCACAATTTTTTTTAAGATTGTGTCAATATAAGCATAGTTTAAAATATAGTTTTTTTTCGTATGAAATAAAAATTTCTTCTCTCGTGAAAAAATATACTAATTTACTGTAATATCTATAATATTATAGGCTGCAAGGATATGTTTATATTTAAGGCTCATATTAAATGCATGCCCACAAACAGGTACACGTAGGTTCGCGCCTACACATTCTGCATGTGTGCATACAAATAAAAAATAAAAAACCGCACATGAACATAAGCCTTCCAACTCCTGCCGCATTTCCCTGAAACTGAGGTGGCATTGGCAAAAGTTAACCAATTTTTACAGCACGGGGGGTCAGCTTCATACCAACCTTCCAATATACCAATAATTTACTAAATGTACTAAAATATATATGATATTGGAATTACGGTGTTTCAGAAATACCCAATTCAAAATATCTTCGGGTGAGTCAGTACCCTTATATATGACAGCAGCTGCGGACGATGTGACTGGTAGAAGTTGTGAGCTTGCGCAGAGCCTTCTTGGGTCCGCAGTGAGCTTAAAGCTTCGTCGGTTGGACCTTCAGTACCGGAGCTTTTGGCCGCAGAAAAGCACGTCGAAAAAGCTGGAAAAAGCTCTTGTATATGCGGCATCTCGGAACCAATTCAAAAACACTTTGTTTTGCATTGATTGTGTATTTGTAATTTTTATTTTATTAAATGTATTTTGTGTGTCATTAATTGTTAGTTTTAAGTGTATTGAAAATAAATTAAATAAGCATTTGTTTTTACTATAATTGTGATGTTTTAGATATAATGTTTTTCTTTATGTAAGTGAGATGATTTTGGATTAAAAAAATATATATTTTAAAAGTTTTTGTTAGGTTTTAATAATAAAATGATATTCAATAAATAGACAATTTAAATATGAATGTTTATTAAATGTTTACATAAATAAAATGTCTAAATGTTTTGAAATTTTGAACGGAATACTAAAATAAAATTTGAATTAGTCGGGAATATAAACAAATATATTTAAATTTTATTTGAGATTCTTGTGTTTTCATTTATCGAAGATTTTTTTAATTTAAGTTATCTTAGATAAAATATTTTTTATAAACAGAAGTGAAGTTTGAGTTAAAGAATATCAACAAAATCTGGATATTTTAGGTAAGAAGGAATGTTTTATTTACTTGTCTTATTTAATTTTCATTCAGATAAAGTATTATTAAATAAATATTTGAATTATTCATTTGGTTTCCACTATTTTTGGGTCTATCATACCTCACGACCCCTATGGGAGTTTGGTCTTTGCTATAGAAAGCCCAAATGTTCAAGCAATACCCAGTTGCTGTAAGGCTGGGTGGACTGGGTGGTGACCGGTCGGACATCAACTGCCACTTCTGCGCCACTTCGACAAAGACCTCAAAATTACATGAACTCTCGAGAGGCTCCCGCACAGGATTCCTTAAAAATTAAACACGTCTTATTTTTTTTTATGTTGTCAAAAACCCGGATTTTTTAACGTTAGAATAGCGACTTTATACTGAATGAAAAGGATGTACTTATGAAAATCGCGTTGATAGTTTGTTTTATCAGTTTAAAGTCACCTAATATGCTTACGTTGAAAATACTGGGCCTCAATAATGTACCTTTACCTAATTGAGAATGATAAAATTGAATCTTTAATATTTATTTGTCGGTCACGAATTGCACCCACAGCGTGATTACGCTGGAATACAAGTTTAAAATTATGTAAGTATGAATGTCTATAATAATCTATAATCTATAATCTAAGTTGCAAGGATATATTCATTTAAAGCTCTCAGATGTATGCCCACAAACCAACACGTGTAGTTGCTGCGTGCAAATGCTGAATGCGTACTTACAAATTAAATCCAAACCTCAAATGAACATAAGCCCGACAACTTTTGCCGACCTTCCCTGAAACAGGGGTGACATTGGCAAAGTGAACTATTTTTTACAGTATGGGTGGTCAGCCTCATACCAACCTTTAAGTCAAGGAATCAAGGAATGTGTGTGACGATAATAAAAATTGCAGCTTTTGAGATGAGTGCGGGGGTATGTGTTATGTGTATGTCTGGAGTCTTTTAAGTACGAACTCGGATGTGTTATAATAATTATAATAGTAAGATGATTTACTTTGTGAGCGCTGTTTTGTGATTATCCCACTTCAAGAGCCCTCTGTGATCTTGATCGTCGCTAAAGAAAGCGCCATTTCTCAAGCTAGACCCAGTTGGTGTAAGGCTGGATGAATCTTTGGTGACCGGTCTTTGGTACAAATATAAAATAATTGCAACCCAGCCAAGAGCATATTTAAAAATGTAAATAGTATTTTTTTGGGCTTTGCTTGGATTCAACCTCTCGACGTTCCATTTACGAGTCCGAATCGCTTACTACGGACAACATTACGGACTGGTTTGTATTAAAAAATCTTGACATGCTGTAGTGGGCTTTTGACTGTTCTTCAGCGCTTTATATAAGGCAGAGCTCGCGTGAAGCGAGAGAGCACTTTTGGTAACAATAAGCAAATGAGCTAGTTTCTATTTACATTTTGATATTTGTAAAATAAATATTAAATAAATAAAAAACACAAGTGATTAAAAATTTAAAACAAAAGCCAGTACCCGTAGTACGAGTTTTTTCACAATACTTGAAGTACTAAGTATTCGTGAAAAATGTATGTGAACTTGTAAAGCACCTTTTGCAATATTTCGAGTATTGTGAAAAAACTCGTACTACGGGTACTGAATAACAAAAAGTCAGCATCAAATAAAATTCAGCGACCATTTTTCTCAAAAAAATTATTTGATGTTTTAAGTTAAAAGAAAAAAACTACAAACAATCTTAGTTTCAAATTAAAAAGATTAATTTGTATAATTAAAGTTAAAAAAAGAATCAACTTCTTCAAAGCTCCTTTTTGATTTTTATAATTTCTTCAAAGACTGGAAAATGTCTTGAAAGATATTGGAACTGACAAAGGCTGTATTCAAAAAAATTACAAACTTTTTGCCGAATTGTACAACAGAACGCAACTAAGCTACACATGTAGTGTAGTATCTTGCGTCGTTTTTCTCGAAGGGGTCGCATGTGGCGAGTGAACCTATTTATTTTTACAGGCAAGGGAGCGGCCTAACGCAAACCACTTTTTCTCATACTGCCAATTCCACGCATTTGCAATCTCGCGTATTTGACGAAGAGTGCTTTTTTCTCCCCGTCACTCCTGTTTCAGGGAAGGTCGGCAAGATTTGCAGGACCTATGCTTATTTGACATTGTTTTTTTATGTTGAAGGTCCACATGCAGCATGTGTTAGCGCGAATTTATTCATATCTGCATATGGGAATAGATTTTATATTAATCTTAAACGTAATAAATCATTGCGACTTAGATTATAGATAAAGTGGATGTAATCGTGCCCCCAGTGCTTGTTTGGCTAATCTGCCATCAAAGATAACCTTTCAAAAAAATTGTCTTAAGAATCACATTCTACACAATCTGATTTAAGAAAATACGTAAAACACCATAATGTGAGAGTTGTTTACATAAAAAAAAAAAAAAAACTTTATTCCAGCCTAGTCACGCGGATGGTGCAATACGTGACCATCCATATTAAATTTTAAAGTTATTACAGAGGAAATACAAGATAACAATATAGTAGCATGTATAAAAGAAAAATTAGTTCAAGAAAAGAAAAAAAAATACGAGAAAGCAAAATACATGTAAGAAAATATAAAAAAGAAAGCATAGGTGCATAAGAAAAACTAACAATAATACGCAGTTTTTTTTTCTATTTTAGAATCAAATTTAGAAACAATTTCCAGTTTTTATAAGGCACATTGGTCCAGTATACCTTTATACAAACATTTATCATGTGAAATTACCTCCGATGGACATAAGCCAAACAAGCACCAAGCGGACGATATGTAAGCTGCATGAAATATGATTTTTCCCTTCGATAGCGTTATGCGACCAAGTGATTTTGCATTCAAGCCGCGTACGCCGCACGTCCTAATTTTTCCCCATTTTCCGGGAAAACTGGGACAAACTGCACCCAGCCGGGGAAGGCGTGGGGAATTTGAATTTTTAATACGTCAACACCGGAAGCGATCTGACTTGCCTTCCTCTCTTTCGTGGAAATAAAGTATCCGGCTTTCGAGATTGAAATTCCGAAGATAAATTTTCATGAATGCAAATGAGAGCAAGAAATGTGTAAAAAGAGGCTCTTTGCTTACTCAAAATGGTGGTTGATCTTAAATGTTGGCGACTAGGGCTTTTGTGTGTTTATTATAATTTTTGTATTACATATCTTTTTTACTATTTTGGAAAAAACAAAAAGTACACAGTTAGATGGACAGTTCAAAAGACCAGTATCTTTTCCAAGTATTGATAAAATAACCAAATACAAAGATGATACATATGCAATGAACCAGATTACCAAATGATGCATTTGCATTTCATTGTTACGAATGTATAAGTGTATGTCTGTGCATGTTTACGTATCTTTGTGTTTTACTTATGATTTTGTGTCTATGTGATTTTACTGTATATGTGTGTATAGACGTATTTGATAGTTGTACTTCTCGTATTAGCTCATAGCGTCCACCCGAGATGCTTCTCGTATAATATTGCACATGCGAGAATAAGCTTTAGTCATCTATAAATACGGACTGCGGCGATTTGAAGCAGGCAATACCCCATTAATACCCGAGCCGTGAAACCACCAGTACAACAGTTAAAGTCTGAACCATATGCTAGCAAATTCTAAAATAAATTCATGCGCCGTTTTATTAAAGTGAACGCAAAGTGAATTGCAACAATATTGTTACAAAAATGGGAGTACCTCTACAGATACAATAGTGTGTGTAGAGCAGTCCAGTATGATCCATGATGGTAGTAATAAGGTGCATGAACAGAGGTCTGGTATGGGCGAGAGATCAAATGACCTGGAATATGCAAGAAAGATCTATATTGTACCTATATAAAGAGACTGCAATTAGGCATCAGCAAAATTAGCCGCTTTAAGCATTTTGCCATAAAAACCAACAAGCAGTGATTGTCAATTGTTGTAAAGTGTGAACCATGTAAAATAAATTTAAAATGCTAATTTTTAATTGTTAATGTTAAAATAAATAATTGCAGTTTAATCAATAAAGAATCCCAACTAAATCATACTAATATCTTTGAAATTTAGATTAAAAATTATAGTACAAGTGTTAAAAGTGTAACTGCAACAGTTATTTGAAATAAATGAATATGGAGAGCGGCTCATTTGTTCCCGGCGAGCTGAACTTATCCGTCAATGTCTTGCAGGATTAGTACGGCTGGGGATATTCAAGGAATATTGTTCTGCTGCTTCCTCCGCCTCCTCGGAGTGGAAAACCTCCTTCTTATGGTTGTTCCAGTCAGTTATAACAAACCTTTTTGAAAAAATAACAAAGAAGTAAGATGCACATTGTGTCACTTATTATCGCCCAGTCCTTGAGGCATGTGGCGTGGGAAACCTCCTTCGTATATTTATTTCAATCATTTATAACAAAACTTTTTGAAAAAAATAACAAAAATGTTAACTGCACATAGTGTGTCACTTATTGTCGCCCAGTCCTTCTCGCATGTGGCGTGGGAAACCTCCTTATGGTTATTGCAATCAGTTATAACTAAACTTTTTGAAAATCTGACAAACAAGTTTGCTGCACATAGTGTGTCACTTATTACCGCCTATTTTTTGTCACATGTTGCTTGTGGAACCTATTTATTTTCACAGGTAAGGGGGCCAAACAAACGTTTTTATAAAACGAACATGCAAGTTAGCTGCACATACATAATATACTGTCACTTATTAGCACCTGGTCCTTGTCGCATGTGGCGTCTGGAACTCTTTTTATTTTCACAGGTAAGGGGCCAAAAAATCTTATTTAATCTAAGTTGCAAATATGTATTTGCATTTAAGATTCATATTAAATGCATTCCATAAGAGTTGATACATTTTAAATGGGACAGCCATGAGCTGTTCAGGTACCGCCATGTTGTATTCTGTCCTATTTTCAAATAGGTACAATAAGATCTACCGACGGCCGTCGAGACTTCCACCCCATACCTCATTATATACCAAAACCACTCAAACGGTTGTCACAACCATAAGGAGTCAATATTATTTGTTTTAAATCATCAATTATGTATTTTTCCTCTTTATGCACCAAAATCACTCAGCTCATTGTCACAACCAAGATTAGTGATTATTATTATTTGTTTTAACTCATTAATGGTGTATTTTTTTCGCATTATCTACCAAAATTACTCATCTTGTTGTCACAACCGTTTAAAAATATTATTTTATTAGCTCATCAATCATACATTTTTTTCTCTTCATAAGTTGTGCATCACTTTAGTAAGCGAGTACATTAGATAAAATAAGGAATTCCCCCACAAATGTAGTATTTAATCCTCAGCGTTGATGGGCCTCACTTGTATCTCCCAGACCTCATTATGTACCAACAGCACTCAGCGCGTTGTCACAACCATAACGAGTGAATATAATTTGTTGTCATGTCTCAAAGGCTAGCAGTATCTAGCAAGGTTCGCTACGCCATTTGAGAATGTGGAATCATTTCTTTAGAGAAGGAAGAAAGGCAACCATAAGAATGATATTAGGATGATTTATTTGATGAGCGCTGTTTTTTTGTGAATTACACCTCAAGAGGCCTCTGCGAGCTTATACAAAGCGTCAATTCTCAAGAGAAACTCAGTTGCTGCAAGGCTGAATGGACCTTTGGGGACCGTTTTTTGGTAAAGCTAGGGATATGAATTTTTCAACTTAAAGAAGAGCATATTTGAAAACAAAAATGGTATATTTTAAATACTCTATGCATTCAACAAATAAACACTCTCACAATCTCGAACAATAAAAATCAATATGACACTATAAAACTACCTTTTTATTTCTAGAAAGACTTCACAGATTTTATTATCAACTTACAAAGACAAAGAAAATACACAATAACAATATATTCGTGAAACTACAACAATAATATATTTATACACATATTTTCTTTTGACCTCTACATATTTCACAATGTTTTTTTCACGAGCAGGATATGTTTAAAGGTCCCCGAAGGGTTGTAAAGTCTGTTATTTATTTACACGGCTCTTACCCTTGATCCTGACAGCGCTCTTGACAATTGTGCCGCACCATTATTCTCCAGGATTAGCGTCATGCTGGAGAGTCCTGTCACCGACATGCCCCTGATCCCGACAGAACAGGTTTTTAGAGGTCTGGAGACAGAAGAGCCAGCGAGCAAATCAAACAAATAAGTATTTGTTGCTTTTGCGTTTGTTTTTTATCGGATTAAGGTTAGATTGACGGTGTTAGACATATTTGTATAATCACAAAAGAAGAAAATGCATGAAAAAGGTGATGGATATAAATGAATTGAAAGAGGTATGTCAGGATAGAAAAAAATGGAGGCAGCTCTGCAGAGGCTATGGCTACCCCTAGCGGAATGGTGACAGAGTTACAGTTACAATAACTTAAAATAAAATATAAAACCTTATATTTTTAAACGAACCGTTAGTTAGAGAATTTCAGTGTTTTCGACGTTTTGTTGGCTTCTTATCCAACATCTTCATGATACACATGTTTGTTCGGCGGAGAGCAAAGATGAACTGATTATCCTTGCCCTTGATGTTGGATAAGAAGCCAACGAAACGTCGAGATCACTTCAATTCTCTTACTAACGGTTCGTATAAATATTCGGTTGTTTATTTTATTTCAAGTTTTAGTAGGTACCAATGTTTGAAAAAAACAAAGTTTTTTGGAGGTTCTCCAGATTTCCGTAAATTTAGAGTTCTATGACTCTTTTAGGAGTTTTGCAGAAGTGCGGGCATTGGTGAGCTGGCGTTTAATGTCCTGATCTTTTATAGAAGGGGTGTTGGCTGCGTTATATTGTGTTGTGTGTCGCCTTGTTTTGATACACTATTTGTTTTGAATACACATAACCAGGTTTATTATTGTGATATTAAAACAGATGAATCGGTTTCAATCTGTGCTGAGCTCAGCAGCAAGTCTCATATTCAGGATGTCCAAATTTACTCACGTTACTACATTGTTAAGGAAACTGCATTGGCTTCGTTTCCCGGAGAGGGTGGTCTACCGTGTTTGTGTGATGGTGAACAAAGCTGTAAATGGTGCGGCTCTTTTTTATTTCGTCCCCTTAGTGCTGGTTTTGTCTTTTGTCCATCATAGATAATTTCACAATAACAATGTTTGTATGTGTACTGAACCAATGTGTCTCATAAAAATTGGTAATTTATTTAAAAAATATATAAAACAATTGTCCTCTCCTTGACTTATAAGTTGGTATGACGCTGACCACCCATACTGTAAAAAATGGTTCACTTTGCTAATGTCACCCCTGTTTCAGGGAAGGTCCGCAAAACTTGCAGGGCTTATGTTCATTCAAGGCTTGGATTTTAATTTGTAAGTACACATTCAGCATTTGTAATTGCGAATTACACGCGTCTGTTTGTGGGCATGCATTTGATATAAGCTTTAAATCTTATTGCATATTTGCAACTAAGATAAAATATAGATTATCGTCACATTATCGTATTTTCTGTGCTTTAATTAACTCAGAATGTGTAGAATGTGATTCTTAAGACAATTTCACTGAAAAATCGATAAGTCAAACAAGCACTCGGGGGACAATATGTCAAACAATTGTATTAAAAGAAATACTTCAAATTTTCTTTAAAATTGTTTCCTTGTGCAACGTTTACACTTTCTGTTACTAATATTTTTAATTTGTTCGTAAAATATGGAAAACCGTTATTCCTCGTTCTCCATAGATTTCCCCACAGACGCCAATAATTTATCTTTCCGCGCCGTTTCCAGCCACGTCTGTCTCGTTTCTGCATCGCCATGAACAAATGAACGTGAAAGAGATGGAGAGAGAGACTATGCAAATATTATTTGCAAGTATGCTAAATGGGACTGTATTCTTACAATTTTTGAAAAATCGCCAGCTTTAAGGTAAAACTGAATAAGTGCTGATTCACTGATTTTAGAAATTGTGGATAAAACATTTTATTGGGGGTAACTTCCTAAAGTGTAAATAAGGAAGTGCTCATGACAAACTTCTTAACTAAAGGATGTTCATACGTTTTTTTAGTGTTTTCCGGTAGAAAATAGGTAAAAAGGACATTTATCTGACACACCTATGTTAGTTCATATATAACTCATTCAGTTATACCTTAGCGAAATAAAAGTAGGTCCAGTAGATATGTGACCGGTCCGTAGTCCAGGTGGTAATACTTCGGACTCGTAACTGGAAGGTCGTGGGTTCGAATCCCGGCGGAGCACAAAAAATATACCATTTATATTTTCAAATTTGCTCTTCGCTGGGATGCAAAATTCATAAACCTTTACCAAAGACCGGTCATCAAAAGGTCCATCCAGCCTTACAACAACTGGGTCTTGCTTGAGAATTGGCGCTTTCTACAGCGACGACCAAGCTCGCACAGGGCTCTTGAGGTGTGATACACACAAAAACAGCGCTCACCAAATAAATCAGCCTAATTTAATTTTTTTTTTATAGCTCAGTTAGTAAAGCACTTGCTTTCAGTCATTCCTTTTAACTAAGTCATTTCGGTTTTATTTAATTCACTGTTCATGCTTCACCTCCGTACATGATAATGGACCATAGGTATTCGGTAAAAGTATCAGTTAATAAAACCGGAAATTATTTCATTTCGGTAATAAAAAATTAAGGTACCTTGATAATTTTGCTAATCTATGATCAAAGTTGCAACGATATATTAGCATTCAAAACACATATCAAATGCATGCCCAAAAAAAATAAATACGTGTAAGCCTTTTCAAGATCTACAAAAGCTGTAAACAGCTTCCCCCTCACCGACAATTGTTGTTCAAAAAGTTGTCATAGAGTAAAAATCTGATCCACACAGCCTCTACTGGCCATAACGCCGGACTGAAAGTCAAAAATACTTTCACTAGTAGTCAGAATCACATTTTTATTATCACCTTACAGAAGACTTTTCCAAGTATACTGAGTAGAGTGATTGGTCTGAAGTTCTGACAGTCTTTTTTGCCCCCTTTACTTTTGTAAATGGGAACAATAACTGCCTTCCTCCAGTCCATCGGTACCACTGCGGCATTCACACAAAGCTTATATAATTCAAGCAAATAAATCTGTAAAATCGATTTGAGAGTTCCTTGTTTTAACGAATTTAAAGCGATACATCAAAAGCGTTCCAGACCATTAAACGACATTTTTTTACTTTTCTAGCACAAACCGAATAAAAATCCGAAAACACGGATACACACACGGATATATTAAGTAGAGATGTACGGAGCTACGTGAAAACCCGATCCCGGATCGCCGAATATCCGGTTCACATTGAAGCCTTTTAAAAAAAAAGTTGATTCATTGTAAAATAGGTCTAAAATTGTTTTTTTTTTGTGATTTGCATAAAAAGTAATGATTTCGATTCCTTGAAGGTAAAACTGTATAAACATAGGTTTCTCCGGTTTTTTCCAATTTGCTACAAAAGAAAAAACTAACATTGTGTACAAATCTTGTAGTATGGAAGTTTTTCATAAGCACTTCCCTATAATTTACATTTCATTTCCCTGAGGAGAAGAGGAGGCATGGTTTACTCAGCTTACACAATAAATTAGCACCAGTTTATTTGAGTTGATATTGCGCATTCATTCAAAATGGAATAATTGTAAGCATATAAGTGTAATATGCCTCAGCAAATGAAAGAAAATATACTTGAAATAATAAAATATACGTGAAACAAAAATGATCCTAGTATTATCCTCATGCGGCTACAATTCTATTTATTTACGAAAAGCAATTTATTTACGGAAATGATAAATTTATTTATCATTTTAAAATAAAAATACAATTTGAGATCATCTCAAAAACAACCGTTATTTGGATTGGTAATAACCGGGATTTGGTTGAAAAGAAATCCAGGAAAAGAGGAAACATCCGGATATCCTTCACATCTCTAATATCCAATACAATATTATGGAGGTAGTTACATTTCGATCAGCGTGGAAACAATGGCGCCTGAATCCCGTCTCATCCCGGGAATTAAAATAAATTCAAAATCAAAATGAATTTCGTTTCACTTTTCGAGAATAGCATAAAACCTCAATTTGAGTCGTTTCAAAAGTCGATGAAAATGTACAAAATTATTTGACAGAATCCCACCGTATCCTGAAGCGCCATTCTGCTATATTCCTTAGACTTTGGATACCAATCCAAGTCGGAGCTTGCTAGTGCTTGTGAAAGAATAACATGTAATCTATAATTAATCTAAGCTGCAAAGATATGTTAACATTAAAGGCTCATATTAAATGCATGCCCACAGACATGTAGGTTCGCGTCTACATATTCTGCATGTGTGCATGCAAATAAACAAAACCTCACATGAACAGAAACCTTGCAACTCTTGCCGACTTTCCCTGAAACCGTGGTGGCATTAGCAAAAGTGAACCAATTTGTACAGCACGGGGGGTCAGCCTCATACCAACCTATCAGTCAAGGATTAGTCCATAAATTAAAAAAATACAGTAAACTTCATTTTTGGACACGAATCACTATCTCGTCGCCTTAAGGTCGTAAGGAGTTATGTTAAGCCGAATAGCACTTCTGGAACCTCCTGGTATTTTATTTTTTAATTTGATTAGAACACCGAAACGGGAAATCATTCTTGATACCCTAGGTGGGATTTGAACCCGAGTTCTCACGATGGAGTGCAAGCACTCTACCAACTGAGCCATTGACCGGACGTTTTTTGTTTTTTAAGAAATCCTGTGCGGGAGACTCCCTAGATTCTAGAGACTGTAGGGGTCTATGTCACTTGTTGTAGTGCCGCAGAGGTGTACGTGCTTGGTCTTCGCTACAAAGCGCCAATACTCAAGCAAGACCCAGGTGCTGTAAGGCTGGATGGACCTTTTAGTGACCGGTATTTGGTAAAGGTTTTTATGAAATTTTTCAACCCAGCGAAGAGCATATTTGGAAATATAAATGGTATATTTTTTGTGCTCCGCCGGAAACATTCCATATTATTTTACGAGTCCGAAGTGTTGCCACTGGACTACGGACCGGTCCAAGAACGGACGTAAACTACTATAGAAAATACTTGGAAAAAATGAATAACGTTGTTAAATGAACAACCTTTGTAGAATCTATAATTTTGTTGCAAAAATATATTAACATTTAAAATTCCTATTCAATACATGCTCAAAAAAGAAACGTTTAGGCTTACAAATGCTGCATTTGTACTTACAAATTAAAATCAAAACCTCAAATGAACAAAAACCCTGCAACTTTTGCTGACCATCCGGTCACAGAGGTGACATTGGAAGAGTGAACCAATTTTTACAGCATGAGTGGTCAGTTTCATATCAATCTATAAGTAAAGGGAGTAAAAATAATGTATTCGTTTAACAAGTCAAATTTTAGAACGAATAAGGAGGTGGTACTCGACAATAAAAACGTTCGCCGTGTTCCGATACATTATTCGTTAGGTTTCTATTGGACATTGATTGATTGAAAACCATAATAAAATCAAATACATCCTATGCACATACACGTGGAATATCATTTAATCGTTTCATCTCGCACGCTCGTATTTTCTCATTTCGCGTTTTAATGGAACGAATGGGCACCCTTAGTCGATTGGAAAACTGTAAATTTTGCCGATCGAAAATTTAAATTTGGTTCTAATTTATTTAAGAGGGTGCTAGGAAATTTCTCGAAAACACAGTTTTTGACGTGGTTTTTTTTCAATAAATATGGACAAATATAAATTTTTGATAACTTTAAGTGTTAGTTAAACATTTCATTTGCAATATGCATCAAATAATATATGTCTATAAACGCTTTTATTACTTGAAAAAATATAAATTACGAACACCTTCTTGCGGTAAGTGGAAAACATACAATTTTTGAACTAGTTTTTCTGTAAATTGGTGGTGTTTTGAAATCTAAAAAAAAATTAAAAATATACTTTATATCCTGTTTTAGTTCGTGGTGTGATTTAAAATGTGATTCAGATGAAGAAAACTGAATTAAAAAAAAAAATCTAGAAGCAAAAACGGACAAAAAAGTGTACATTGTATCTTCGAATAAAATCTCAAAAAATGGTTATTTGTGCCCAATTATTTTCAAATATTAAACAATATAATCTTGAGCTTAGTTGTATTTTTTTTCAAATTTTTTATTTCACAAGATGTATTTTTTATTATTATTTTACAAATGGCTTTTAAATGCGAGATTCGCGGGGTAAACCTCAGTCGAGCGCCAACGCTCACAGAAGGCGGGACCTGCGGCACTTTTTTTTTTTCGCTAAAACTATCTCATAACAAACCTTTGTTTCGTCGGCAAGTGATATGCAACATTTTCGAAGCGAGAACATTTTACGATTTTCCATGTTACATTTTTACAAAAATATTATTTTTTGCAATCAACAATATCTTAATAATACATTCCTTGACTTATAGGTTGGTATGAAGCTGACCACCCATACTGTACAAAGATGGTTAACTTTGCTAATGTCACCCCTGTTTCTGGGAAGATCGACAAAAGTTGCAGGGCTTATGTTCAACTACTATGTGTGTGCTTGTGGGAATGTATTTAATATGAATCTGAAATGATATTTATCTTTGCAACTTTAATTTAGATTAAGACTTTGATACTTAACTTAGAAATTTATTATTACTATTTTAGAAATAATCGGTCGACATTCTACTTCCTACGGATTTTACGCTAAAAAATAATTTTAGTCATCAAGAAAGCGAAATTGCGAGAAAGGAAACGCAATTTTACAGTATGTAAAAACTAAATATTTACTAAGAAATTCTGCGTGTATGCACTATACCACTTTTTTCATAAAATTCCTTGGAACCTTCACATATCCATAACATCTGTAGTTACGCTTACGAGTAACTAAAAACTTGTTTTTTTTTTTATTTAATGTTTTTCAAAGTTCTAATGAATTAATAAAGTGGAAATACACAAACCATTACCAAGACCCGTCACCAAAGTTCATCCAGCCCTACAGCAACTTGGTCTTGATTGAGAATCGACGCTTTCTTTAGCGACGACCAAGCTCGCTGGGGGCTCTTGGGGTGTGATTTACACAAAAACAGCGCTCGCAAAAATCATCCTGATATTATTATTACTAAAAATATAATTTGCGAAACTATTGATTTATTGTTGAACATTTTTAGTTTTGATGTTGAAGGATGGAAAAGGTTGAGTCTATCTGACCGGCATAAAAAAATGGCTGCCAAAAAGTGTACTGCAAGCTACTATGAGTAATAACATAGAGGAGCGGAAACTAACGTGCTGATTTGATACATACTGCAGTTGTCATAAGAATAAAATTCTTCACAATCTGAGCTAAGAATAAGCGTAAAATTCGTAATGTGAGAGTTGTTTTAAATATTTTTGAAATCAATTTCCTGTTTTCATAAGACACATTGGTCCAGTACACATGCAAAAATTGCTCATGTAAAATTAGCTTAATGGTCTCTACGGCAAACAAGAACAAAGGCAGCGACATGCTACCACTTGCGTTTCTCTCCTGTCACACGTTGCAGTGGTTATAATGTGATAAAGTTAAAATATGAAATATGAAATGAAAAGTGATAAAGTTAAAATATGAAATATGAAATATTGCCACGACTTTGGCGATCACAATATTTATAACGTGTGTTATCTGTCAACTCTAGTTATTTCCGGTCTAGTCGGCAGCCGTTATTTGAAATGGCACCAACATTCAAGATTTTTTTTTCGTTGTGCCGAGTTTTTTGTACACATGGAAATGCAACTGTGAAGTTCTTTGTTATTTTTATTACTAATGAAATGCAACTGTGAAGTTCTTTGTTATTTTTATTACTAATGACCATTTTCGTAAGTAAGTTGAGACATATATATATATGTCTTTTTTGGTTAAAATAATTTCTAGTCCACAGATATTATAAGTTAATATACGTACCTTTCAAAAACTACAAAATAAGAGCTCGGAGCGCGCGGCTGTGGCATAGATAGGTATTAAGCGAACGCAGATTTTAAAATTAAAAATTTTCGAGAGCGCTCTTAAGTGTTCCTTCATAAGTAAATCCCCTATTATCAAATTTGTACGTATAGACTCTTTGATTAGATGAGCTGCAGTTATTAAAAGTATTTTTTCTACTCCCATTTGGTAATTTACTAATTACAAAACGGCTAACGCAATCACAATGCCATACATTTCTACACCCGTTGCATAATGTTACATTATGCAACCGGTAACCGTGTTAAAATGAACATGTGCGCATGCGCATTGTCAGAATTGGAACCATTTTTTAATTTCAAATGTCAACCTTGTATGGGGGTATGAAGACCTGTCAATCCAAGATGGCCGCAAGCGATCAGCTGATTAGGCTTCATACAATATTAGTGATATTCGGTAGGTAGGAATTACCGTGGTGATGAGACTTTCAGCCCTGTTCAGATGAAAATAAATAAGTATATTTTATGTGTAGAGTCAAATAAAAATTGTTAATAGTGCTAAAATTTATCGAATTTATTTATCGGATTACTCCAAATAAAGCTTTCCTTTTTTCAATGGAAAATAAAAGGCTTAAAAGGAAAACAATACAAAAAATTTCACCGCAAAAAATAAACAAACTCAAAAAGTTACTTGGTTAATAGGTGAGTATGAGGTTGATCACCTATGCTGTACAAATTTGGTTCACCTGCCAATACAACTGCAGGGCATATGTTTATTTGAGTTTTGGGTTTGAATGTTTAAGCTTATATGCAGGATGTAAAAGCGCGACCTTATACATATGTGTCGGCTTGTGGGCATGAATTCAATATGAAACCTAAATATAATTTATTTTTACAACTTAGGTTAGATTAGATAATCGAAGGGAATGATAAATCACACGTTTTGACAAAGGTAAGGTTTTAATTACTTCAAATGGACGAGTACATTATAATGACTATTATTCACTATTTTGTTAATTCTCTCATGGTCGTAGAAAAAGTATTGTATGCCACTGCACGTAATTAGTCTTTGTAACACTCGTGCTTTCTATTGTGCCATTCGGCTGCGCCTCATGGCACAAACTAGCACTCGTGTTAAAAAGACTATCATTACTTGGCAGTGGCATAAATAACTATTTTTGCATTGGTCAAATCTGCAAAGTTCGTCTATTTTTATTTATTTACTTTTTTATTAAGAAGACCAACAGCTAAATTTACAGGATTAAAAGTATGAATAGATATAAGGAGATCTATGATGGTTATACAGCGTCATTTTACACTTAGTATAAAACATAGCGTACCTATCTATAATATCTATTATTTAAGTTGCAAAGATATACAACATTTAAGTTTCATATTAAATTCATGCTCACATGTGAACTTATGACATAATGAACACTCATCTAATCTAATATAAGTTGCAAATATATGTAACATTGGGGATTCACATTACATGGATTTTCACAAGCAGACACGTATAAGTTCGCGCTTGCACATGCCGCAAGTGAACCTACAACATAAAAACCCAAATCTCAAATGAACATAAACCTAGCCCAGCAAATCATGTCAAACTTCTCTGAAACAGAGAGGACATTGGTAAAGTGAACCATTTCTTATAGTATGGGTAGTAGCTTCATGCTGTTCCGAATATGTAGTTTTATGTTGTGTTTGTCTGTGTGAACTAATAATAAAGTCTGTAAAGTCTCTCTAGAAATAAATAGATTTTAGGTACTTATATAATTTGTATTGCTTGAGAGCTTGCTTGAGTGTTTGGTTGGATGTTCTAGGAAACTCTCGCATGTATCAATTTTCAGTGATTCGAGAATGATTTTTATTGCTACCATAAAATAGGGACAAAAAATATCTGTAGCTTAAGAAATAAACCGACAGTTGTATTGCACAGGTGTAAAGTGACTCAGTATCCGAACCGAAACTGAAATAATTTGTTTAAAATAAATCACCTAACATATGACCCGCGTAAAAACATAACAATACCAACCTATAAGTCCTCCATGGGGAATAATATTTCTCAAAACTTTCACAAACTGTTAACTCACAGGTATATTTTAGTTTCTCTCAAAGTGCGTATAAAATCAACCGAAACAAGTTGATAAATTAAAACTAAATAAACCTTTAGCATTATCGCACGGCGGTGGACCTTTAATTTTCCTCACGGGCCCCAGCACCCTTAAGGTCTGTCCTTATGAGGAAAGTTACCCCGACACACCCTCCGAGGGTCGGACCTTAAAAGGGTGGTAGGTTAGAACGGCACTGTGACAAAACGACACGTGATATAACGACACATGATAGAATGACACATGACATAACGACACATGACAGAATAACACATGCCCGAACGACACATAGCAGAACGACAGATGATAAACAACACATGACATACCGACACATGACAGAACGACACATGACAGAATAACACATGACAGAACAACACATGACATAACGACATATGACAGAACATCACATGAAAGAACGATACATGACAGGAAAAACACCTGAAATAATATCACAATGACAAAACAATACAGAAAATACATATATGTCAAAACAACACAAAGGCAAAACATCACATGCCAAAACATCACATACCTAAAACAGAACATATCCAAAGCGGCACATGAAAGAACATCACATGATAACACATCGCAAACAACACAAAAATTAATTTTGTTTATTATGAGTCCTTGACTTATAGATTAGCGTGGAGCTACCAACCTTACCTGTAAAAGTAATTCATGCTATGCCGTTGCCAGCCCTAGGCGGCATAAGTGGCAAAATGTACGCTCATATTGGTTTTATAAGAGAGTCAAAGACTTATAATAGGTAAAATAAATGTATGTATTGTTTGTGATGTTTTGTTTGTGTCGTTTCATGTGTCGTTTTGTCACTGTGTTGTTCTATTTGAAAACCTTTTAAAGCTCTGTTTAACATCAAATAACGTTTACAATTTGAAAATGATTTCATTGTAAAATTTCATCGAAATTTGAAAGTTTCTGTTTTAGGTTGGAAATTCCGAAAGTTTTCCTGAACATGTCACCCCTTTTTTACGGACTTGTGGCAAAATGTGATATGTGATACATTTAAGTATCAGTGAATTCGGAATATTTTGTTTTTTTTAAATTAGATTTGTGAAGAGGAATGTAATTCACAAACGTATTTTGTCTGGCCAGAAACAGCTATTAACATGATGATTCATTATTTCAGATTTTAATGAATTATTAATTAATAATTACCCAATGACATCTGTTGAACCAGAGTTGAAGTAATATGGAGAGGACACGGCGCAGGTGGGATTCGAACCGACGGTAGTGTCAATAACGCAAATTCGAGCGCCAACGTCTTATTTCCTCGACCATCCCAGCGATTAGTATTGCTAAACATATAATTTTTATTTTATTTTACTTGTTTTTTGGACTTACCGAACTTTCAAGTGAAAGTGGTTCTCTATAGTCCATACAATATACCTTAAAGGTAAAACTTATGTCGGTGTTATAGCCGCGGGGGTCAAGAGGGCTGATCTTTCTAGCGTGTTTCGAATGGAACAACGTTGGTTCGATCCCCGCTTGGGTCACTTGACTTTAACTTTGACCCTGGTTTAACAGATGTTATTACAACTACGCAACTAAGCTACACATACAGTGTTACTTCTTGCCGCGTTATCCCCGAAGGGGTCGCATGTGGCGAGTTGAACCTATTTATTTTTACAGGTAAGGGGACCGGCCTTACGCCAACCTCTTCAGTTGAAGTGGAGGTTTCCCAGCTCCCGAGAGTGCTGGTACTCATTTCTTGTGAAGGCTGAGTAAACCTTGCCGGTATTTTATTTTGGGGTTTGAAATAAACACCGAAACGGGAAATCATTTCTGACACCCTCGGTGGGATTCGAACCCGAGCTTTCGGCATGGAATGCAAGCACTCTACGACCGGACTTGGGTAAATATTAGGGTTTCTCAGATACATGCACCTTTTTCCCTATTTCTACAAAAGAAAACTCTACAAAAGTGTGAAAAACCAGTTAAGACGTTTTCCATGAGTACTTCCTTATAATTAGTTCACTAGAAAAGTTACACCCAATAAAATATTTTAAGCACATTTTTTTTAAATCAGTGAATCAGCACTTATTCAGTTGTACCTTCAAGGTGGCGACTTAATGATATTCAAAATGGTTTTATTTTAAATGGATAACTCAACATTTTGTTTCAGTTTCGTTAATGTTTAATGCCGTTAATCACACTAGTTAATCATTCCGGCGATCAAGTATTCAACAATTAATTAAAAAAGTTTTTAATTTGAAATATAAGCTCGCTCTGAGAGTTAATTGTGAACTCGTGACGAGAATCAATATAAGCCAACCAGATGATTCACGGTTCAAGAGACTGAGAAGTTCTGTGATTTGCCTGCTTAATTTACTGTAGCTGTTACGTTTTTGACTAACACTGGGGGTGTAAATACAAAAAATCGGTCCGTCTTCTAGTGGTTAGCGTTTCTAATCTAATCTAAGGTGCAAATATATGTAACTGATATGAGGCTGACAACCCATACTGTAAAAATGGTTCACTTTTCCAATATCACTCCTGTGTCCGGGAAGGTCGGCAAAAGTTGAAGGGCTTATGTTCATTTGAGGGTTGGATTTTATTTGTATGTAAGCATTCAGCATTTTTAAGCGCGAACTACGCGTGTTTGTTTGTGGGCATGCATTTGATATGAGTTTTAAATGTTAATATATCTTTGCAACTTAGATCAAAGATTATAGACAACATATAAACCCAATCTAAAATGCACAAAAGCTCTGCCGACCTTCCCTGAAACAGGAGTGACGTTGGGAAAGTGAACCATTTTTTACGGTATGGGTGGTCAGCCTCATAGCAAACTATACGTCAATGGTGTCCATATGAAACAATCCAGAATTAATAATTTACCAATAGGGTTTAGCGCCCTTGCAGTGACAGCAGTCACGAAACGGCGCTATACAAATCATCATCATCATCATCATCATCATCAGGGTGTTCCTTGACTAATAGGTTGGTATGTGGCTGACAGCCCAAAGGGGCGTAATAAATGGTTCACTTTGCCAATGTCACCCCTGTTTCAAGGAAGGTCGGTGAGTTGCAGGGCTTAAGTCCACACGCGGCATGTGTAAGCGTGAACTTATACTATCTGATTACAGGAATGCATGTAATATTAATCTTAAACGTAATGCATCTATACAACTTAGAGTATTGATTATAGAGGACCGGTCAATAAATCATCTGGTTGTGCTTGCATTCTGTACTGAGAGCTTGGGTTCGAATCCCACCGACGGTGTTAGAATTTCAGCAATGATTTCCTTTTTCAGTGTTTATTTCAAACCCAAAATAAAAAAAAAAACGATAAGGTTAACTGAGCCTTCACAAGAAATGAGTACTAGCCCTCTCAAAAGCTGGGAAACTACCACTTTTACGGAATTGATTGGCTCCAGGCCAACCATTTCTTCCTACCTGTATAAATAAATACAATTGAGACCGGACGCGACTCGAACCGACGCTGTTTTAATTTTAAACACGCCAGTCGCGTATCAGTATCATACGATTGTTCGTTGAAATACCTTAAGTTAAGAAGTGTAAAAATTTGAGATCCCCTCAATTTTTTAATCAAAAAGTAATTCAAGCAAAAAAAAAAACAATCATCCTTTTAAATATGGTAATGACGAGGAACGTTTTCATGGGATGAGTTCTTGAGAAAGACTTGAGAAGAAAGTGGGGGTACCTGGAGGAAGTGGAGGAAGACGACGCAAAGAGGAAGAAGCTGTTGAAGAGTGCTCGTGATAATCTGGTGCTTGAGAGAAAATTGAATTTTTCTTTGGAATCGTGAGTGTTTGAAAAATATCAACACTGCTCTGAATTTGTAAATTTCTCATTTAACAATACTTGTTAATTTAACTAATTGTTTTTGTTTTTGATATTGCTTCTTTAGATCTTGATTGAGGTTAATTTTTATTTTCTTGGTAGGCTTTAAAGTTGACAATTCTCATTTTTAAAAGATATTTTGTAAGTTTGAACTTTATTATTCTGCTTAATTATTGTTTGCTTTATATAGTCAGATATAATCAATCATTGTTAATTTCTTAGTGATATTTAATATTAAAGAGCAATTATGTCCGTTAATAAAAGAATAAATCAAAAGATGAGGAGCTATGTGCTCATATGAGTTTTTTTTTAATTTTTGATTATACCCATGCAGCATATACTTACACGTGGCTGCTAGTGTCTTAGTGAGCGTGGATTAAATATGAATCTTTTTTTACACTCGCCTTTTTACTCCTCACCCTAATTTAATGATAATGAGCAATCATGCCCGTTAATAAAAAATAAATAAATAAAAAGTCAAGGAATTATTTGCTCTTATGAGTTTTTCTTTAATTTTGCTTATACTCATGCAGCATGTACTTACATGTGCCTGCTTGTGTCCTTGTGAGCATGGATTAAACATGAATATTTTTTTACACTCGCCTTTTTACTCCTCACCCTACATTATCTTTCTCCCTCTTATCGCCCCACTCTCTCTGCTCCACCCAGACTATAAATTTCAATTGTACTTTTCACACAAATGTGAATCACCTTCGCGTAGTGAACATTTTGCAGATAATGTGGGATTTATGTTCTGCTTCCTGAAAATACAAATACATATAGGTGCTCACCTGTATAAGGGATCATCAATTTTATATACACTTGCACTAATACTTAACTATTTTACTAAAATTTCAGATGTACTGTAAAATATCGACATCTTAACGTTAATTGTTAGGTTAAGGTTGAAATTATGGTCATTTGACATATTTACAATAATTATAACTACACAGTTATTTTTTTTGATAGGATATTACACGAACTGTTGTAAGAGAACTTACATTATTCTCAACGTGCAGAGAGGGTGTCTACTGAAGACTTTAGCTGAATAATGTAAGTTCTCTTATAACGGCTCTTGTAAAATGCGATCATTTTTTTTAACTGTGTAGTTATAAAACTGAATTAGTGATGATACGCTTATTTGAAGAATTGTGGATAAAACATATTATTGTGCGTAAGTTCTCATAGTAAGTGAACTAGTTATAAGGAAATGCTCATGAAAAACTCTTTAACTGCAGGATTTGATTCTTCTTGAGTGTTTTCTCTCGTAGAAAATAGGAAAAACGGTGCATTTATCTGAGAAACTCATGTTAGCTTAATATGTCATCTATTCACGTTTAAGTTATCGATATAGTGTAACTTCTTGCCTGCGTTTTCCCTGCAAAGTCATTGCAAGCGCGATTTGGGACCTATTTATTTTAACGGGTAAGCGGACCGGCCTCAAGCCAACCACTTCAGTTGAAGTGAGGGTTTCCCAGCTCCCGAAGGGGCTGGTTCTCTTTTGTTGTGGAGGTTGCGTACACGTTAGTGATATTTATTTTGGGTTTGAAATAACACCGAAACGGGGAAAAAGGGAATCGAACCCTTGCTCTCGGCATGAAATGCTAGCATTCTACCAACTGAGTCATCAACCGGACTTTTTACGAGCTTGGTCGTCGCTTCAAAGCGCCAATCCAAGAGTATAAAAAATATAAGGATGAATCTTAGTTTTAGGCTTACACGGCCGGCTGATGATGCTGGAGAGTTGCTTTCCGGGATCTGTTGCCGTGGTCTTTGGGAGCTGGAGCTTCCGGACGTTTCGCTTATGTCTACGATAGGCTTATTTCTATCTCTCTCTTTTCTTAAGATGAAGTGATTCAAGTTGGAATTTTATAGAGGGTTAAATAAATTTTAACCCTTTCGATATAAGGGTGGATTAAACGTTTCTTTTGTGCGAAAAATATATCATAGGCATTCAACACGCCAATATCAGTAGGCGCTCACTTCCGCTTCCAGATGAAATACCGGAAATTGGAAATGTTAAAAAATTTTTTGTAAAATTCACACACAGGTGCGCGATATGTTAACCGTTTGTTTACCGTCGGGGGTATAAAAATAAATTTAAATGGAATCTACATCCTGCAAGTACTCGCTGCCTTAGTACTTGTTTACCGTATACGCTATAGAGAAAAATTTACATGAACAACGTTTGCATGTGTAGGTACTGGACCAATGTGTCTTATGAAAACAAGAAATTTATTTAAAAAATATTTAAAAGAACTCTCACATTATCGAGTTGTACGGTTTTTCTTAGCTCAGATTGTGTAGAATTTGATTCATAAGACAACTGCATGAAAAAGTCATATTTGACAAGATTGGTGTATACGGTAAACAAGAACTGGGGGAGCGTACTGCCAGATAATTACAGCATATCTACCGATGTATGTAATAATGGTCACATGCGACATATGCGGAAATAACGTAGACTAGAAGTTGGACTGTATTGTAGCTTAGTTGCGTTGCTTCTCAGAGCATCTCATTGGGTTTGAAATAGAGTGTGCAGGAGATACTTATAGTTCCGTATTTTACGTCTCCAAGGTACATAATTCAGTAATTAACAATGCGTGAACGTGACTCAGCTACACATATAGTGTAATATATTAATTTCAATACAACAAGGAAGACGTCGAATACATACAAGACGGCACAATATTTACATCTGTTTTGTACAAAAGTAAAGCGTTACATCTTTAGAAAAATATATTTTTTGAAGAGAATTTATAATCTGCGGGATATGTTGAAATAGATAAGAGAAGAATAATACAAATCAAGGAAATTTTATGTAGATTAATTTATTCAATACTTTTTAAGGTTTTGTTTTTATATACCTCAATATTATTTTTTATTTGTGTTCCTTAACTTATAGGCTGGTATTAGGCTGACCACCCATACTGAAATGGCTCACTTTGCCAATGTCACCCCTGTTTAAACGAAGGTCGGCAAAAGTTGCTGGGTTGATGTTCATTTGAGGTTTGGATTTAAATTTGTAAGTTCACATGCAGAATTTGTAAGCGCTAACTTACACGTGTCTGTTATCGGGCACGCATTTAATTTGAACTTTTAATTTTAGTGTATCCTTGCAACTTAGATTATATTTTAGTACACCAAAGATACCCATTGTTAACCGAAATAAATAAAATAGATTCGAAACAAATCCTTTTGATTTTTTTTACCCCCGAACACCGGGTTCTTAAGTGGGATCTTAAGAGACCTGGCGCGGGACGTAAAGGGTTAGGATTCACGTACCTAAATGTGAGATTCGTGCTTTTTGTCAGATTTAACCAACGAGAATAATAAAGTGAAAATGTATAATATTGCAGACGCCGAGTGAGGAGGGAAAAGAGGCTTTACACAAAATACTCGTGCACATTCACGCGCTGTAGTCTACAATTTAATATTATACTAGAATTTCGAGACTCTTTGATGTTATTTTCTATAAAAAAATAGGACGCTTTTTTAGGGTTAAAATTCAAAAAATTATGAGAAAAGTTGGCCTTTTAGGTGAGCACTGTTTTTGTGTACAACATAAATTTATTTAATCAAATTTTAATTAATTGTAATTTAATTTACGTACAATGTACTTTTTTTTGTTACTAATTTGTACAAGTCTATATTTCAGTTTTTTACTTCTTTAGTAATTCTTCTTTTTTTGGTGCCACTTTTATCGAAGGTTAGCGATCATTATGACTATTTTCTCTTTGGATGCTGCAGCTCGAAACAGGGACTTCATGCTTTTGTTGAACCAGGCTTTACAGCCACGATGTCCTTCAGCGTCCCTGAGTTCTTCTCCCCTCAATCTTACCCTGTATGTCGTATGATAAGACGGAGAAGGCGGTATTTCTCATTTCTCAAAATGTGACCGAAGTACATCAGTTTTCTCTGCCGAATGATTGGAAGAAGTTCCTTTGTGGTGCGCATACGTCGGAGGACTTCTTCATTGACTTCTTCACAAAATAAACAATAATGAATTTTTAATTTATGATATTAATACCTGTTTCTGGCCAGGCAGAAAAGGTTGGTGAATTGCATTCCTCTTCCCAAATTTATTTAAAAAAAAGAGCAACTTTTGAAATTAAATACTAGTCTTGTGGTGCTAAGCCGGAAAAAAAATCACAATATTTTGGTTTAGAGTCTGTATCTCTAACCACTACACTACGGACCAGTCAAATTTAATATGAAAGAAAACTATATTTTAACATTTCGCTGCCTTAGTTCTTGTTTATCGTATACGCCATTAAGAAAATTTTACATGAGCAATGTTTGCATGTGCACTGGACCAACGTGTCTTATGAAAACAAAAAATTTATTTAAAAAATATTTAAAAGAACTCTCACATTATCGAGTTTTATGGTTTTTATAAGCTCAGATTGTGAAGAATTTGATTCATAAGACAACTGCATGAAAAAGTCATATTTGACAAGATTGGCGTATACGATAAACAAAAACTGGGGGAGCGATTTGTTTTAAGCCCCTGTTTAAGGGAAGGTTGGCAAGAGTTCCAAGGCTTATGTTCATTCATGTTTTTATGTTGTACGAGTTGAGAAAGTATTTGATATGAATCTTAAAAAAGTAATTTATCTTTGCAACTTAGATTATACATAATAGAAATAAAATATCGTTGTTACAAGTCACATTTTGTTGGTTGATTTTTATGCACAACCAGTTTCGGTGGAAGCAGTATCTCCCATTTTCCAGGTTTAGTTTCATTTTACACCTGAAGATGCTTCTGCTTCTCCAGAAACTAGTTGTGTCTAAAAATCAACCCAAAAAAGTGAGCTTTGCTTCATAAATTGCCTGTGTAGATTTTTTAAGTAAAAAAATTCTGTGCCGTTCGAGTAACACATAAATAAATCTTTTCTTCATCTAAATGTACAGATTATAGGATTATAGATGATGTTAGGGGGTTTTATTTAAGCCATTGAAATACTTGTAAACAAAAGCCCGAAGTGTTAATCCTTATTTGTTACAGCAAAGTAAATAATTAAAGATGTAGTGAGTCTCTAGTCTATTTTGAACAAGGGAATTTCGAATTCGATTTAATGGTACTGTTACGTTTTTCCTGAGGGTTCTTTTAATTAAAACACAAGTTTAACACAAGTTAGCCATACAGTTTATTTACACAGACTTTCTTACAATAGATTTATTTTTAACAAACTTATTCAAACAGATTTATTTTAACACATTTATTTCGTACAGATTACACTTATTTTACACCATATTGGTCGCCCTAGTAACTAGATATTCCTCTGTGTGAGTGCTTCGAAGACTGACTCGCTTCAGCCCATTGTCGCCCTTCTTATAGCGGAACCTAGGGGCCATTCCGGCCTGCCCTAGAAAGTTCCACTACCACAGTTGTATAGACGATTCTGGACATATTTATTTCATGAAGAGTCCATTTCCTACCTACATACACACCTTACAATTACAATCGTCTGGGCTAGAACATTCTCTCAAAACACACGCACACCAATAAACATCTACCAGTGTATTTCGTTACATTATCCCCCCCTTAGACTGTTCCGCCCCGGAACAGTCTTTTCTTTAAGAAGGTACGGGCAGTTTGACCCACAGTTGCATCCAGTGGTCAGGAAAAATGACGTTCCACGGAATTTTCCCCTTAGGGTTTTGCCCGTCATTGCTGGCTGGTGTGGGGGGGGGTGCTTTCCTCTTAGCGGCCGGCATGGGCGCCTTTCCTTGGCTGGGGGCACCGCTTTGCGTCCCCGGGCGGCCACCGCTCCTAGGCCCCGCTTGCTCGCCGGCGTCAAAGGATCAGAATCCTTGGTCGTCGGAGCCGCTCTCCTGCTCGGAAGCGAAGTTCTCACTCTCGCTCTCGTCCTCTGACTCGCTGGGTTGCTTCCTGCCGCGCCATGCTTGGGTCGTCCCTTCTGCTTGCTCTGCTTGGCTGAGCCCCTGCGGGCCGGGGCGCGGCGCCTGCGGGAGGGGTGCTTTCCTCTTGGCGGCCGGCATGGGCGCCTTTCCTTGGTTGGGGGCGCCGCCTTGCGTCCCCGGTCAGCCACCGCTCCTCGGCTCCGCTTGCTCGCCGGCTCCTGCGTCAAAGGATCAGAATCCTTGGTTGTCGGAGCCGCTCTCCTGCTCGGAAGCGGAGTTTTCACTCTTGCTCTCGTCCTCTGACTCGCTGAGTGGCTTCCTGCCGCGCCATGCTTGGGTCGTCCCTTCTGCTTGCTCTGCTTGGCTGAGCCCCTGCGGGCGGGGGCGCGGCGCCTGCGGGAGAGAGCGCCCCCCTCCCCCACTGACGGGTCAAAGTCAGAGTCCGCCTCCTGTCCGGAGCCACTCGGGTTGTACGAGCCATCTGAATCCCCTAATTCATCCCTGCTGACTTTGGGTCCCCGCACTTTGGTTTCCGGATCTGTTTCATACTCCTCGTTAGAGTAACCTCTCTTGACAATAGCAGCAGCGGACCTTCTGGGCCTGCCTCCCGTGGCCTCGCCGCGGTCAGTCACCGGCCTCTCCTTCATCAGCCCCCTGGCGTGCGAGGAGACCTGCTTTGGCAGCAGCAGGAAGCCCACCACCCTGCTGGCCAGCTCCGTGGGCGCGCCCCTCTTGTCCAAGCCCAGCTTCTCGCACAGCGTCCGCAGCTGCTTGGGCTCCAGCTTCTGCACCTCCTCCAGCTTGGCCTTGTGCTCAGGCGTGTCCTTCTCAAACTCGTAGCCCTTGAACTTCTTTTTGTTGCGCTTGATGAGGTTCGTGCGGCACAATTGATTGTACCGGAACTTGAGGTCCTCCATCTTGAACCTGGAGATGGCCACCTCCACGTCGGGGATGTGGTCGATGGGGATGCCCCGGCCCGCGGGCACGGGCACCGGCGGCTCCACGGCCTTCTTCTTCTTGGGAGCCTCCTCCACGGCCTCCTCCGCCTTCTTCTTGGGCGCGGGCTTCTTCTTCACACTGTTGGCCTTCTTGGCCTTGCCCTTCTTGTCCTTGGCGTCCTCATCCTCCTCCTTGGCGTCCGTCTCCTCCTTCGCATCCTTCTCAGCCTTCACCTCGGCCGAGTCACTCTTGCCGTTTTCAGCCGACTTGACATCATCTTTGTCATCTTTGCTGTCAGCTGCGTCCTCAGCCTTGAGCTGGCCGTTGTTTTTGGCCTTCAGGTCTCCCTTCCCCAACTTCTGAGACGACTCATCCTCAGTTGACATATCGGCCTTTTTGTCATCCTGATTATCACTTAATTTTACACTATCAGTGTCCACCGACATTTTTAAGGCTAGGTTTTTAGCCCTCTCCTCCTTCCAACCAGCTAGGTCTTCCCTCAAGCTCTTGAAGTTGGCAGCCATCTTTGTTTTAAACTCTTCCACGGCTCGGTCGCGGTCCCCTCCAGACGCCATGACAAAATATGCCGGGTCTTCGCCTGACTGTTCCAAGGCCTCCATGAGGCGTGCCTGTAAGGCCGCCTTCCCTCCTGAGGTCTCCAGGTCCCTCTCTAGAAGCTCATTCTTAAGCTCATAGGCTTTGAGGTCCTTGATGTTCACCTTAGCCATTTTTTATTTTAACAAACTTCAAAACAAAAATATTTGCAAATTTATTTAATACGGGTTATGAGTTTTATATATAAAGTTATTTTAAATACGTACTTTAGCAAAATAATAATTTATCTAATTATACTGACGGTAGGTAGGTACCGCCTTTTAATATTTATTTTTAAATTTCAAATAATAATATTAGATAATGATTATTTACTTTGCTTCGTCATCGGCTAATGAGTATTTACAAACACTAACGCAATATTATTAACACGTTATCTATCCACACTTCAATCAAATTTTTAGCGGGTAACCACACGATCGTTTTTAATTCAAGTTTAATCAGTTTTATTTAAAACTTTTTTTTTTTATTCATCAGTTTTTATTATGTTGTCCACATATATTTTTCAAAAGTCTCAAGCACAGTTTTTACTTGGTACTTGGTTTTAAACTTCACACCGACACCATTGTTAGGTTTTTCCTGAGGGTTCTTTTAATTAAAACACAAGTTTAACACAAGTTAGCCATACAGTTTATTTACACAGACTTTCTTACAATAGATTTATTTTTAACAAACTTATTCAAACAGATTTATTTTAACACATTTATTTCGTACAGATTACACTTATTTTACACCATATTGGTCGCCCTAGTAACTAGATATTCCTCTGTGTGAGTGCTTCGAAGACTGACTCGCTTCAGCCCATTGTCGCCCTTCTTATAGCGGAACCTAGGGGCCATTCCGGCCTGCCCTAGAAAGTTCCACTACCACAGTTGTATAGACGATTCTGGACATATTTATTTCATGAAGAGTCCATTTCCTACCTACATACACACCTTACAATTACAATCGTCTGGGCTAGAACATTCTCTCAAAACACACGCACACCAATAAACATCTACCAGTGTATTTCGTTACAGTACAATCTTGTATGCGGTTCTACCATACAAATCGATAAATATTTTATACAACTTGCATTAATAATATAATCTATAATCTATCTATAATCTAAGTTGCGAGGATATATTCATTCAAAGCTCTCAGATGTATGCCCACAAACAAACACGTGTAGTTCGCGCTTATAAATGCTGAATGTGTACCTACTTACAAATAAAATTCAAACCTCAAATGAACATAAGCCCTACAACTTTTGCTTATCTTCCCTGACACAGGGGTGACATTGGCAAAGTGAATCATTTTTTACAGTATGGGTGGTCAGCCTCATACCAGCCTATAAGTCAAGGATTAATTTTACTAACATGAACCTTATAATCTAAGTTGGAAATGTAGTCACATACAAGTGGGATTATAAAGAAATTGAGGAAACTCTTTAAAGGCTCTGGCCATCTCTAGAGTTCAAAATATAATTATGAAAACGAAGAAGAAAAGGTAGAGTTTGAAAAGGAAAGAAGAAAAAGAATACGGAAATAAACAATGCTGTCCCTACAAAAGGGATGATTGAGAAAAAACAATTATTTCCAAAACAATGAAGATATTTTCTGTGATTGGATCCAAGAGTTGTATGCAAATATAAAAAAAAAAGCAAACAAAAAAACTGAACAAGCGTGAAAGTACTACCACCCACTGGCCAGCTGTTTATTTTTTATGCGGTAGGTATTTTTAAAGTCTAAAAGTTGGTAGGAGTGAAAAACACATAGGAATAAAATTAAAAGTTGGTAGGTTGAAAGTAAAGGTTACCAGATGGAAATGCGATAATGTTGTTAGGTATAAATAAAAATTCATAGTATTTTGTATGGTTGGTGAATTCACACTGTGGAAATTCATCTTATCTTTAGCTATTCAAACAATGTTTTATTTTCACTCTTTATTATTTAATTATTTGGACACAAACGTTTTCGACTACACAGTAATCATCATCAGGTAATGAAATAATTTATTTTATTTATTTATAATTCTTTTATTACCTGATGATGATTACTGTGTAGTCGAAAACGTTTGTGTCCAAATAATTAAATAATAAAGAGTGAAAATAAAACATTGTTTGAATAACTAAAGAAAAATGCATAGGTTTGAAATTATAAAGCGTCAGTAGGTATGAAATATTTTTTAGCATAAAAATACCTGCAAGTTGGTAGATCTGATAAACAAAAGGTTACCAATATTTTTATGCTTGCTGGTATCAATCAATGGTGGTAGGTATAAAATTATGGGAATGTTGGTAGGCCCGATTTTTTTTTATTGTAAACATATTATGTCTGGGTGGTTGCGAACATTTTCCAGTCATTGTCAGTGTTTTATGAAATTGAATGTTGGTGCGTTTCAGTTTCTATATACAAAACAAATAAATGTTGGTTAAATAAAATAGAAAAACAATGTTAGGTGTGAAATGAAAATGTAACTATGAATCAATGTGAAAATAAAGACTGCTAGATGTAACATACTTAAAAATTGTTGCTAGATTTGGGGAAAATTAATATCGGTAGTTATAAAAAATGTTTCTTGGAATGTATTGAATTGTAGGTATTAAAATCGGAGTTGGTAGAAAAATTTGAAGGTATGAAAATAACTGTTAGTAGGCGGGAAAATAAAAGTTGCTTGATGAAAAATAAATTGATGAAGGTAGGTATCAAATTGGTACAGGACTCGACATTCCAATGTCAGCTGACATTGTTCGAAATTATTTGAAATTGGTCAAGTGCAGGGCTGTCAAACATGGAAATACTTTTAAGAATTGGAAACGTGAAAACCGCTTTTTCCTTATATGATTTTTTAAATTGTGATTTGACTAAACGGTGACATATTAAATAAGGGCTAAGGCACTGATCCCGGTACACATTCCATAGACAGCAAAATAATGACACACGGCCGGGTTTCAAGAGGAAGGCACTATGTTGAAGTTGATAGTTTAGGACCCAAGAAACAAACGTTTTTCCGCCGAGAAAAAGTTGTATACGTATTTCCACTTTGTGCTGAGTTTATTATTGTTACGATAGCTGCTGTTTCAAGAAAATATCGATATCTTAATGGTAAAATTGAATAAGCGACATATTAAGCTAAAACTAGTATTTCAGGTCAATGCAACCTTTTTTCTTATTTTCTACGAGAGAAAACACATCCGTAGCTGATCCATGGATCATCGTTTTTTTTTTGCATAGAAAATCCACGTTTGGTGAGGGTTGAGCCATGGATTACCTGTGTGATTAATATAATAATTAACACCATAGCAGAGTGTGCAAATCCTGTAGTTTAGTAGTTTTTCATGGGCACTGCCTCAGTTTTAGTTCACTTACTAAAATAAGTTACACCCAATAAAATATTTTGTCCCTGATTTCTCAAATCAGTGACTCCGCACTTATTCACTTTGACCATTAAGGTGGGGATATGGCAAGTGATGCAAAGTCAATGTTCATTAGAGGTCCACATTTTTTTCGATGAAGAACTTTATACTTCAGATATTCTAGAAAAAATACATTCTTTACCGTGGGACTGGTAGATATTTGTTCGGGACGATCAAGCTTAAGTTGGGATTCACCAGAATTTTTTCAGTACAAAATAATTTGTTATTTTATCACGTCTTATTTTGGTTTTAAGGGTTAGGTTTTCTTTCTTATAACGAATTACAAGAGTTATCAATATTTTTCGAGTAGGCGGCATTTTAATTAAAATGTAAATTATTAATGTTGAGTTTTGACAGCCCTGTCTGAAGTCTAAAGCGCCGCCCGGCGGACAGCGGAACCGAATTTTGCTGAAATTTGAAAATGGAATGAAACAATCGATCTTCTGTAATTGACAACATTTTTATAATGTGCCCTATTGTTTTCCGAAAATTATTCGATAGAATATGCTAAAAATTAGAACTGTGACAATCTCATCTACTGGTATTTTTGTTAAAATATTTGCATTTTTGCTGTCAAATTTTTTAAATGATTTAAATAATATTATTGTAATTTGTAACCAAAATTGTGATAATAAAATATTTTTTACCATTTTTTGTATACTTTCTGTGCTAATTCAGCACAAAACGCGATAACAAAATCTAACATACCTACTGAATGTTTCTTACAAAACAATATACTTAAAAGTGTAAAAAAAATGACTGACATTTTAATCATTATTTTTCTTTATCTTGCTACCACTAAAATAATGCAATTCAATTCGTTCAATGTCTAAAAATACTTGAACTCACTATGCTGTGTCTATACATATTTTCGATTTTTATTCAACTTCATCAGCAGTTTCGAACAACTTTTTCTCATTTTCAGATTTAAGGTATTCACAATATATGTTTGGTTTTAATTTTTAAAAATAAGAGACTGAGAGATTTTCGATCACTGAGTGTTTAATATTTGACTCTCTGAAATGACAAATGACAATTTCACATTATGATTGACACGCTGCTGGTTTCCCACTACTGTCACGGCCGTGGGTTTTATAGCCAACAGCCGTACTATTATCCAGCCAGCCAAATAATAATAATATACCTATCACTTGCATACATACCTATTGTGTCGAGCCATTCTTCTCTATGGGCATTTGTCAGTTGCAGCCGCTTTCGCACGTGATTGATTCGAAATTTGAAATTTGAATTTGAAAACAATCTCGTTCCACCATATTCTTTTTTCTCGTCCAACAGCGAGAGTACATTTTTTACAGCTCTGCGAACAATATTGATGAATAAAACGATATTTCATTGTTTTAAATTGGATTGAATATAACATGGATAAAACAGATTGGGCTACATTTGTTTATTGTTGTTTAAAACTATTTCTATATTTTTTCATTTTTATAAAAGAAATGTGGATTTCTGTAGAGTCTAAGTAAGTTAAATACAAAAAAATAGAATTACATTTTTTTCGATTTTCATTTTTAGAATGTAATGCAGTTTTTTTCCCAGCATTAGGAGCCCTATACAGCCTGGGTGTTTCAAACGAAGATGAAAAGGGCAAAGTGACATATGAGAATGTACACAATTGGAAATTACATAAAACTTTTTCTTGTCGAGCAAATGTGACAAGTCTTTGTGACTAGGGTCCTTAGCAACCGATGAGGAAATATTAGTAAGCCTTCGCCCTAGCTACTCGGTCTTGTGACATGTGACAATTTTGTCTATACCCATTAATTTGCTGACCTCATTGCCAAAGCAGATTTTTACGATTTAGATTTGACGTATATCCGAGTACATTTTAATATGGAAAAAACAGCTTTATAAGTGATTTTAAAATTTATAAATATCAGTATGAATCTGTATTTCTTTGTGGTATTTTATGGAAAATCAACACCCTAAAGGTAAAACTGAGCAAGTGCTGATTCACTGATGAAGAAATTGTGGGTAAAGCATTTTATTGGTTGTAGCTTCTCATAGTAAGTAAACTAATTGTAAGGCAGTGCTCATGACATACTTCTGATCTACAGGATTTTCCTACTTTTTTTGGTGTTTTCTCTCGTGAAAATAGGAAATAAGTGAATTTATCTGAGAATCCCATGTTAGCTTAATATGCTACTTATTCAGTTTTACTGTTATGTTTAGATTCAAAGGTATCTTCCAGGATACTTACATCCGGCTAGCTCTCATCAGCATCACTCTCAGGGCGTGGGGTTCTTTCCTTCGGTATTGCTTACTTATATCCTGGGAAGGTTGTATAGTAAAAGATGAGTGTAACATGAACAAAGAAGGGTTTATTTACTTTACTAATATGGGGAAAAAGGGGAATTTAGGGAATGGCCAGACCTACAGGTTGTCACCAGAACACTCCCTATTCCGTTGGCTGGAGTTCTAAACGGAAGGCCTGGGGCAGCGCCCCAGGCTAGCGGCGGCTCACAAAGCGGACGCCTCCACACGTTGGAGCCCCTGGGTTGGCGCTCCTATGCCTCAGGTCCACAAGGCGGGTGCCTTGCTGGCAGGAAATCCAAGTAGATGGGGGGGGAGGGAGCTCCATTGTAGTGCCCCCTCTTGCACCGCTTGGTGCTTGGTCGCTGACGTCTTAGTCGGTTGACATCTTGCCGGGAACTAACGAACGACGGCCTGATAAGTTCACACGGTGCAGTTCGGCCGCTTCCGTGACCGTTCGGCTCCGTTCGGCCCACAAACACACACTGCACACTTCGGGATTGTTTTTTTTATATGTTATTTAAAATAACATAACATTACCTTTAAAGTATCGAAATAATAAATTGACAGTGTCATCTTTGACCGGCGAAATGCTGTAAACTAGCGAAAATTCCCTTATTATAGGGAATAAAGTATTGGTGACGCCCCATTGCCGAGGGATATTTTGAATGTCCGGATCTCATTATCATATCGTTTCCCGCGCATTTTCCAGATATTTTTCTTAATTTCCACGATTAATGGACTTTCATAGGAATGCCACCATTTACATAAATATTCATCAGAAGAGAAATATAAAAAATAAATACCATTTAAACTCTTCTTTGATTGTACTTATAGTCAATTTCCTTAAATTACTTTGCGATTTATTTATTATTTTTTATTTATTTACTGCTTAGATTTAGGCGAATGAAAAAAGATAAAAAGAAAGACGAAGAAAGAAATGGCTTGAACACATTGGTTGCATTGTCAATAAAATGCAAATAGTTTTTGAAAAAATATGATAAAAGTGAAACTTATTAATTAATTTACTTTCTTCAAAATCGTTTTTTATATATTCTCAAAAACCATTCACATTATCAAAACATCGCCTATGTGAGCGACTAAATATTGTAAAATTCTGTTATTACAAGAAAAACAAAATAGCGAACAAGAATCGTATTTTTTAACTTTATAATTTAAATGAGAAATTAATAAACACACTTGATTTTTTCCTAAATTCACTCTTTCACTGAGACTATACGGTGTTTTTCACACAGAACAAATCCATGGCTCAACCGTCACCTAACATGAATTTTCCGTACAAAAAAAAACAATGATCCATAGATTGAATCTAATCTAATCTAATCTAATCTAAGCTGCAAAGATTATATCATTTAAGATTTATATTAAATGCATTCCTACAAGCAGACATGTATAATTTCGCGCTAACACTGGACCTACAATATAAAAACCAGATCTCAAATGAACATACGCCCTGCAACTCTTGCCGTCATTCCCTGAAAAAGGGGTGACATTGGCAAAGTGAACCATTTTTAACAGTATGGGTGGTCAGCCGCATACCAACCTATAAGTCAAGGAACATACATCACAATAATGTGTTGCGAATAACCCTAAAAAGGTTAAGAAACATATTTAAAAGAAAACGCTATTTTCGAAAAGCGCCGTCTTCACGTCCCATTAGTGCTTGTTTGTCTTATCTCTTATAAAGGTAATTTCACATGAGTTATACTTGTATGTGCACTCGACCAATGTGTCTTATAAACGCTGGAAATTGATTATGAAAATATTTAAAACAACTCTCACATTTTCGTGTTTTACGATTTTTTCTTAGCTCAGATTGTGAAGAATGTAATTCTTAAGACAATTTCATTGAAAGGTCATCTATGAATCAAATGATAAATAAGGCAAACAAGCACTCGGTAGAATTAATCAGTATACTTCTAAGAAATTATGGAAATTAGAGCTATATATTAGAGTAAGTATAGAGTTATCCGACGAATAAATGTTTATTCTACATTTGAGAAATAGAAGCTAAATCGAGTAGCGCTTCCTGTTGTTTGTTGTAGTAATTTTGGCAAATTCAGCGCACACTTCAGGACTGGCACATTATCCGACAAACAAACTTGTAAAATAAATCCCCGGCACACATATAACAATCATAAAATAGCATGGCCGTGTTGTGTTTACGATAAACTGTATTGCGCAGGGCTATTTCGCCGTGTTTGGTATGTTCCCATTCGGCCATAAAAATAAATTATTACGTTCGCGTCGGATTCAGAAGTTATGACCCTGCTTTTTAGTGTCGCTCTGTCTCGCTTGCACTCTCGGGCAGCATACGCCTTGCGTCTCTCTCTTTCATCGTCGATCATGAACAGGGTCTTGCCAAGGCACTTTTTGTTTCTAATTTTTTTAGGAAATAATTTTTATCTGCTCCGTTTAGTTTGGTGGTTATCTTTAATGTTAATGAAATCTTTGGAAAAATGTGCTTGAATTACATAGTTGGTATCAAGTTAAACACCTCCATTACTGTTACTGAATCCTGCCGAGTAAGTATGAGCAAACACAAGTAAGTATGCGCTAGCACATGCTGCATGTGTACTTAAAAATAAAACTCACAACTAGTAATAAACATAAGCCCTGCAACTTTTGCCGACTTTCCCTGACACCGGAAAGATATTTTTCCGATATGGGTAGGTACCTAATCATTCTCATACCGACTAGGCAAAAATATACATAAGTAATATTATATTTCTTTTCTTTGACTTATTATAGGTTGGTATGAGGCTGACCACCCATAATGTAAAAAATGGGTCACTTTGCCAATGACACCGCTTTTTCAGTGAAGGTCGACATGAGTTGGGATTATGTTCATTTGAGAATGGATTTTTATGTTGTAAGTCAAAATGCGCCATGTGTAAGCGCGAATTTATACGTGCTTGCATTTAAGAATGCATTTAATATGAATTTTAAATGCTTTATATCTGTGCAAATTAGATTATACATAGAATTAATATAGTAAAAAAATATTTGATGGAAATTTTCCTTAAAATGAAAATTGAAACACGATTCTGTAAAATAAAACATACTTATTTATGTTTGAAATCGCTATTAACTTCGTGTTAGGAATTTTAATGCGTTTGCGTGAGAAAAAAATATGTATAAAAAAAGTGTGTACTTTATATTCTCCTGCGAGGCATCGAGATTAATGGACCAGCTGATCAGCGGACGACATTTTCGTTTTACATAAGAAAGGCGGGAAAATCGGGCGTGTCGAAAAATGTTCACCCTCGCTGACATGGGTAGAACAGCGACGCTGGGAGAGTGTATGTATCCGGTGATGGACAACATTTTTTTGTTGTGAAAATGATGATACTATTATTTCATTCCAGATTTTTTAGGTGGGTGGTGCAATACGTGACAAGCCGTTAGAAATATAAAGATTACGATATCACGACAAAATGTCTATTGACAGAATGCCCACCGACAAAATGTCCACCGAAAAAATTTACACCGACAAAAATCATATAATATGTAAATCGTATATCAAGTTAAAAATAAAATGTCGATGGACATTCTGTCGGTGGACATTTTGCCGTCGGTGGACATTTTCTCGCGTGGAAATTTTGTCGATGGACATTCTGTCAATAGACATTTTGTCGCGTGGACATTTCTTCAATGAACATTGTTTCTGTGGACATTCTGTCATTGGACGTTTTGTCGTTGATTGCATAGTGGGTTTATTAATATTAAAATTGTTAGGTTTAAGTTGGAAGTACCGTTGTTGTACATATTTACAATTATTATAATAACTACAAACTTAGGAAATTAAGTTTTTCGGTTATAAGACGACCCATCATAGGAGAACTAACTCTCATCCTCAGTCGTCGTGCAGATAGGGTGCCTCCTGAAGACGTTAACTACGTCGCTAACGAAACGTCGAGAGTGAAGTTAGTTCTCCCGTAATGGATCATCTAATATCTGAAAAGTTTAATTACCTGACTGTGTTGATATTTTAGTAATTAATTTGTAAGTACACATGCAGCATTTGTAAGCACGACCTTATACCGTATACGTGTCTGTTTTTGAGCAATCATTTAATATGAATTTTAAATTTTAATATATCTTTGCAACATAGATTAAAGATCAGAAGTACCTACCTACACCTTAAGGATGAAACTATTTATAATTGTTGGATCTGAACTTTTCTTTCCTGCTTTGTAAGCAATCACTTTAACCATTAAATTGCCGACTGGAAAAAAAGATTTGTAAAAAAATAAAATATGGAACCCATTTTTTTAACTACATCAGCGTTTTCTGAAAACACGTCAAAATCACAAGTTCGAGAAGAGATATGCGATTCATAATATTATTGATAGTGGAGCACACTTGACGGAACCGACGCCTGGATCGTCCATCTCTTTCCAACGCACTCGGGGCGGGTTCGAGTGTGGGAAAGAGATAGCCTCATGAATTATTGATGACATCTTACGGTGATATCGGCTAGAGGTACGAATAATATGTTCGGTCAAAGAAATGGACGCGTTAACCCCCAAGTCGCAAAGGGTAAAATCTACCCTGATGCGATCAAATAGAAGATTTATAAAATAAAGTATGTTTTCTATGAATATAAGATGATTTGCGATTGGTATGGTACAAAAACCAGGTAAAAATTGAGATTTTCTGATCAAAAGGTATTCAGTTTGTTTCTATGTCTAAATCAAAATAGCAAAGATATATTTCATTGGATATTCATATTACAATATGCATTTCTACAAGCAGACACAGTGCAGCAAGCAGCCGCATGTGAACTTTACAACATAAGATCTCATATAATATCTATAATAATCTATAATCTAAGTTGCAAGGATATATTCATTTAAAGCTCTCAGATGTATGCCCACAAACCAACAAGTGTAGTTCGCGCTTACAAATGCTGAATGTGTACTTACAAATAAAATCCAAACCTCAAATGAACATAAGCCCCACAACTTTTGCCGACCGTCCCTGAAACAGGAGATACATTGGTAAAGTGAACGATGTTTTACAGTATGGGTGGCCAGCCTCAAACCGATCTATAAGCCAATAAACGAGGGAGATGAAAAATTAAAGCTTATATCAGTCGAAAGTCAGTAATAAAATAAGTGTCTCCAGATTCACTGAAATCTATGGAGTCTTACGGGACTATTCTTAGACGTTATTTTTAGTCGTCGGTTGAGCCCACGCTTTGACAAACCAATGGTGCCTGTGCTGGAAGCTTCATCAACACGGTCATTCTTACCTACCGAATTTTGTAATATTTGTATGAAAACAAATCAGCTGTTCACTTGCGGCCATCGTGGATTGAAAGGTCTTCATACAAATGCATCATTAGTTTGTCAAAGCGTAGGCTCAACCGACGACTTAAATGTTTAAGAATAGCCTCGTTAGATTCCAAAAAAAAAAAAAGTAATTTGATTAAAAGCCTGAAGATAGAATAAACCATGAATCTTTTTTTCAGGTTTTCTTGAATACACAACAGGGAAATTATGAAATTTGAATGAAATCTTTGATTGGCCGATCGCCTTTTTGAGTTTAGTCAATTCTTAAAGTTTACTCAGCGTATTTGCGCGGCCAATTAATTTGCAATTATTCAACAAGAAAGCCTGAATGGAAAAGGACATCTGGAATTTTCATTCAAGAAAATAAATATTTGTTCAATTTGTAGAGCAATCAAACTCTTCAATAATTGATTCCGTGAGATTTAAATTTTTTTCAACGCAACGTAACTAAGCAACATGTACATCGTAACTTTTTGCCGTGTTCTCCCCGCAGGGGTGACACGTGGAAAGTGGGCTTATTAATTTTTACAGGTACGGGGGCCGGTCTTACGCCAGCCCTTTCAGTTGAAGTGGGGCTTTAACAGCTCCCGAGGGGGCTGGTACTTATTCTTGTGAAAGGTTTGAAATGAGCACCGAAACGGGAAATCATTTCTGCCACCCTAGGTGAGATTCGAACCAGAGCTTTCGGCATGGAATGCAAGCACTCTGTCAAATGAGCTATCGACCAGACTTTTAAATTAAGTAAATTGAAAATATCTGAAAAAAAGATGAGAGAAATTTTCTACATTCATGTATAATCTTGATTTATGTAGTACCAATACCACTCCGGTTTCAGGGAAAGGTGGCAGGAGTTGCAAGGTTTATTCCGATTTAAAAGTTTAGGTTTTGGTTTTCTATCTACACACGCAGCATGTTTAATCGCGAACTTAAGAGTGTCTACCTGTCAGTATGCGTTAATTATGAATATTACAATATGTTAAGATACCATTGAATAAAAACTCAGATGTGAGATAATTTTGGATTGTAAAATAAAATATATTTAAAAAAAATTAAAATATATAACAGTCTTATTCGACAACACAACCTTCAATTTCAAATCGATATATTTTTATTGCGAAACCCGTTTTCACTCTTAAAACAATATTTGAAATAAAAGGTCCATACTTTTTTAAAATTAAAAACTTTTTTCATCAATTAACACCTACAGGACATTCATGCCCCCTTCCCGAACGCGCCTTTACAAACAATAAGACAAAAGGGAGGACGTAATTTTTTGCTATCTGACCCTAAAAAATCTACATATTTTTGACCAAGGTTTTGTACTTTAAATGCATGAGTAACCTAAGAAAAACATGTGAAATTTTCATTTATTTGAAAAACAAAAAATGTATTGTTACAAACGTATGTTAGTATTAGTACATACGTGATTCTAATCACGCTAGTGTGATGGTACTAGTTAGGTTCAAAGAACGGCGGCCGGTATGAGCGTGAGATCGAATGATCTGGAATATGCAAGAATTATCCCTTTTGTACCTATAACATCAGCGGATCAGTCGCTCCAAGTATTTTGCCGTGAAGACCAACGTATGCAGAGATTATCAACTATTGCAAATTGAGAACCAAACCGTGTAAAATAAATTATGTTAAAATAAAAAATTGAAGTAAAATTAAAAGAGAACTCAACTAAAATCATAATGTTCAGTATTATTAAATGATTTATGTGAAAAGTGAAACTTAAAGGAATCGAATTAAAACAGTTTTATATGTTGCATTTTAATGTATGCTTTTGGGACCAGTTTAAATGCAATTTAATTGAGTTTCCCTTCTCAAAAAGAACATTTGAAAATAAAGAAGGTTCTTTATAGGTTATTCGCTTCTTTTACAGTATAAAAACCTCCTCAAAGAATCAAAGGATTTTTCGTGGCCTTACAGTTAATTGTAAAAATGAAATTTATTGATGGATGTCGTGGAAGAGGAAGACCGAGAAAGGTATGGATGGACCAAATTTTCGAAATAGCGAGTGAATGGGATATCCAGAGTCATAATAAAAGGAGAGCTTGTATGAAAAAAGTTATGACTCTGGATGAAATAAAAGAAGTATGCAAGGACAGGAAGAAGTGGCGGCTAATCTGCAGAGGCGGCTCGTCAATAAAACTTTTGGCAGTTCATAATTTCTGCAATTATAGTTTTTCTTTTATTTTCCAATTTGATTTGAATGGAAATTGTAAGAAATACGTACATATATAATGTTTTATTAAGCTATACACGAGTACATACCTACACCCGTTATTTTGCATAACGAATATATGTATTTAAGCGCGTACTTACAGTTATTTAAAATGGAAATCCATCCGCACAACAGCACAAAATTTAACAAAATAAATTGTTCCAGATAGGTATAATTAATCTGTTCTCATGCACTTTATCATTGAAATTTTTGATTGATTCTCTATAACCAACATCAAGCTATTGTGGAAGATCTGTTTGGCCTAATCAATTTAAAGGCATTACATGCTCAATGTGAGTTTACGAAAGTGCATGATGTTTAACTTCCTCAGTAAGGTGAGCGAGATTCATGACACATCTTCGCTCCACGATTTTTCACCACAAATTATACGACACGGAAAGAAAAAAACCATTCACAACCACACAGCCATGATGCTTAAATACCCTATTCACTGTTTTAGATTTAGCTTTACATTGCAACATTTTTTTTTTATTAAGTCCACGTCTGCTTTATTATTGAAATTCATAGTTAGAAAATTAATTAACAACAATCTTGTAATGAATTTACGATGATTTTTAAAAGAATGTAAAAAATATTCCCGCAAAATCAAAGGCCAACCGATGACTGTATATCTCTACGTCAACTAACAACTGAACGGATGTGAATCATCCAGAGTCCAGTTTGGCAATTATTATTTATAATCAACATTGTAATAACCAATGTTTTCTTTAAAACGCTAAGGAGAGTAAGACCCTCCGCACACTAGACGACAGGCTGCGGCCGACAGTTTTAATATATTTTATATTTTTTATGGTTTGTGTATTAACACTGTGAAAATTCATGTTTTTCGATTGTTATATAAATAAATAACACCTTATTAACTTTAAAACACTGTTTATATTTCCATACCATAGTGGTATTTTCCATGACCATATTGGTCGAAAACGTTAGTAGTTAATCTAAAATTTAATTTTTAAATTTATGATATTTTTGTGAAATATAAACAGTGTTTTAAAGTTAATAAGGTGTTATTTATTTATATAACAATCGAAAAAAAATAATATATTTTGTTCAAAGCTCCGCACACTTGTCGCCGAGTCGCGCCGATCGCCGATTCGCGCCGACAAGTCGCTGTCGCCTGTCGTCTAGTGTGCGGAGGGTCTAACTTATGATGGTTTCATTGTTCATTGTTCATATAATTTCAACACACGTCGACTATTTCATAATATTTGGGTGTTGCACGTAGCAAGGCGTTTGCCATCTTTGTCTACCGCGTTACAGAAGCTATGATTGATCTGCTATCTCTCTCACAGCCACGGATTCGACAGTTTTTCATAATATGTATGGAAGTTTTTCAAGATCTCTGTGCATTGAGCGATATGCCCCGAGAAGTATAATAATTATACTATAATATTATGTATGACAGCGGTCCTTTGCGCTTATCAGGCGCTTCGTATAATTATTAGTGATTTTTTACTTCAGCGATCTTTTAACACATCTTCCACACGATATATTTTTATTAAAAGTGTATACATTTTTTTGCTAAAATTATTACAAAATCTAGGCAGCTCACTGCACGGATGCACGTTAATAGAAACCGCCTCTGCAGTAATCTGCAATGCTGATTTTTAATGTTGGTTTATTGGCTTGCTACAGTTTTTGCATAAGACATTTTTTACTTTTTTTGAATAGATTTATTTTTAAGGTTTTGTTGTTTTCTTATACTTAAATGTTATTTATTACTCGTATTCCTTGACTTATAGGTTGGTATGAGGCTGACCACCCATACTGTAAAAAATGGTTCACTTTGCCAATGTCACCCCTGTTTCAGGGAATGTCGGCAAGAGTTGCAGGGCTTATGTTCATTTGAGGTTTGGATTTTATTTGTAAGTACACAATCAGCATTTGTAAGCGCGAACTACACGTGTTTGTTTGTGGGCATACATCTGAGAGCTTTGAATGAATATATCCTTGCAACTTAGATTATAGATTATAGATTGTCTATGTTCCTTGACTTATAGGTTTTGTGCGGCTGACCAACCATGCTGTAGAAAATGGTTCACTTTACCAACGTCACCGCTTTTCAGGGAAGGTCGGCAAGATTTGCAGGGTATATGTTCATTTGAGTTTTGGATTTTTATGTTATAGGCTCACATGCGGCATGTGCAAGCGCTAACTAATACGTGTCTGCTTGTGAGAATGCATATATGTAATGTGAATCACCTATGCAACATATCTTTGCAACTTCGATGAAAATTGGAGTAGACAGTAAAAATCACATCCTCCTTTTTGACGAATTGATTGTAAAGGCGCTTCCACGGAGGACTAATTTATCTTGTTTTTTTTGTCGCCAACAAATACAGGGGATGCTTTCATTTTGGGTTAATTAATTTTTGTCCCACTTGTAATCTTGGTCACGTGACCATTTTTCAAACATTTTAAATTAAAAGTCATTAATAAAAAAATTAACACAAAACATTGACACTTTATCACCAAAAACTTGTACTGTGATGTCATGAAAATTAATTACGGTCGTTTGACATATTTACAATTATAATAACTACACAGATAGGTAATTAAATTTTTTGCATATTAGAAAAACACATATTAGAACAAACCGTTATGGGAGAACTTACATCATTCTTGACGCTCTGTTGGCAACAAAGCCAAAATCTTCATGAGACACTTTTCTGCACGACGACTGAAAGTGAATGAAGAGTTCATCCTAAGTCGTTGTGTAGAGAGTGTCTCCTAGAAACGCTGGCCATACTAATACCATAAAGCTTAAGAAACAAAAACGACAGACTTAGGTTATAAAATCTATCAATATTTATTTTGTTCTTCATTGCGAGGGTTGTGACCCGTGTGTAAGCAACCATTCTTATCCAGTTCTCTCTCGACTGTGCTGCCCACAGCGCTCCAACCACCAAGGTACCTGCTGCTGTCTTCACTTGATCAGTTCATTGCGTAGAAAATTTTCCTCTTCCTCTCTTCCCCTCCAGGCCGTCGATCACAGGCACTCGTTCCAGGATATCTTCATTGCCACGGACAACGTGTCTGAAGAACTGAAGAATACGGCGTGTACATATACTGACCAGAGTAAAGCCATCCAAACGTAGCTCCTGAGGAATGGACTCGTTGGTACGTCTAACGGTCCATGGGATTCGGAGCATGCACCCTCAGCTCCACATTTCGAAAGCGTAAATTTTTTCTCCTTTCTATCGCTTTTATGGATCATGTCTCAGCGGCATAGAGCAAAATAGAGTGGACCAGACTTCCAACAAGCTTTGTCTTGGTGCTGTTACTCAGACCCCGGTCTTTCCATATTTTGTCCAGCTTAGACATGCCACTTTTGATGATGGTGATATGACATCTAATCTCTCCTTCGCAAGTTTCTTCATTGTTAATGGAGATCCAAGCAAATGAAACTCATATATGATCTCCAGACCTTGAAGAGAATTTCCAAGATCACCAAACTTTTTCGATCAATCTACAATCATGATCTTGGTTTTATTCTGGTTGATCTCTAGTCCCAGTGCCTTGCTCTCGGTCTCTACTCGTTTACGCAGATCTGCCATCTCTTTTCGGTCTTTAGCCAATTGGACAGATTCACGCCACCAAAAACACTCCTCCATTCCATTGGTACATAGCCCTGCGATTTATGTATGTATTCCCTATAGATATTGAATAGGTCGGGGGAAAGTATGCACCCCTGTCGTACACCTTTATCAGTGCGAAAACTTGCGGTTTTATGCTATTTATCTTTATGATTGCCATACTAAGGGTGTAAAACCTGTGAATGACTTGTATCAAATGAGATGGGACTTCCATTTATCTGAGTACTTTCCACAAATATTTCCACTTCACGCAATCAAATTATAAATCATTAGGTTAGAAAGCGCTTTTAAAATATGTAACCCAGATACGTTACACGGTTAAATGATTTAATATTTCAAACGCATCCAGATTAAATTCGCTATTAAACACTTGCGTAGACTTTCACTTTAAAGGGCGGCGCCTCCGCTGTTACGGATTGGAATTAAGAATTAAGGCGGCACATGCGAGGCGCGGCCCGGCGTGACGTAGCTGCCTATCGAGGTGCTCGATGTACAGAGAAGTTGATGAATAAAACACAACCTCTCTGGCTGATTAGAAACGAACGTGGAATATCTGAATTATTGGAGAGCGATTCCCGAAACAGCTCTGTAACTCTGCCGCTATTCCGCTGGGGGTGGACAGAGCCTCTGCACAGCGTCCTCCATTTTTTACTATTGTTTAGTACCTCTTTCAATGGGGTCGAAATATTTTTGAAATCGTAACTTTTTTCTCGGCGATCAAACGTCAGTCTTGTATGAAACAGCTGTCCTTAGTAACCAATAACAACATGTGTATTTGATTGCCTTTTCCCTAGCAACCCGACCGGGCCATGGCACTATTTTGTGTATGTCGATTCACTTGCTTCATATCTATCTATTATTTCATACATTTCCTCCTTTTAAATTCACTTTCACAATATCACCAATGAATAGGGTGTGCAAGAAAAAACAAGTGGTAGGTGCAATAGGAAGAATAGCAAAGAACAAGCGATTGACGATGGATCTGAGAATGGCGGTACACAATGGCATATTGTTACCGACTTGGATGTATGGAAGTGAAGCATGGACAGTGAATGATGGCGAAATGAGTAAAGTATGTACGGTGGAAATGAAGCATTTGAGAAGCATGACAGGAAAAACTCTGAAGGGTAGAGTTAGGAATGAATAGGTAAAGAAAGAATGTAATTTGAAAGAGGATGTGAAAGTTAAGTTACGAAATGATGTGATGAGATGGTTTGGGCATGTTGAAAGAATGAATGATGATGATAATGGCTGACAAAGTATAACTACAAAGAAAGTATGAAAAATAAAAAGAGGGGAGGGACGACCGAGAAATGTATGGAGTGATCATATTGAGGATATTGTGAAAGAATGAAAGTGAGCGTAAAAGAAGAAAATTCATAAAAAAGGTGATGGATATGAATGAATTGAAAGAGGTATGTAAGGATAGGAATAAATGGAGGCAGCTCTGCTGAGGCTCTGACCACCCCTAGCGGAATGGCGACAGAGTTACAGTAATAAAAATGACGACAGAGTAACAGTTATAAATACATTTTGACTCTTAATTGGAAAATTTAGCTGTAAAAAATGTGTTGTTCTGAATAAATAAGTGTCACTTTTATCAATAAATAAAAGGGTAATATTGAGGGGTGGGTATCAGTTGAGTGTGACATGTCTTGCTAAGAGCACGTCCTAGAATTATCCCGTGAGGCTGAAACCTTCCCTTGGTGGGGGGAGATGTGTGGGAGGACAATACACACCCTAAAGGGTACTGAAATTGGTTAGAGGGTGGGCCCACGTGTTGCCAATACCAGGAAAACCCATTTCCCGGTATTTATTCCCAAATTCAGCGATATGTTACTTTATATCTAACGGAAGACACAGTCTAGAGCAGCGGTCGCCAAACTTTTTGACCTCACGGACCAGTTTTTTCATAATTTAAATCCCGCGGACCACTAATGGGATTTTTTAAGTGTTAAATATATTTATAAAAAATAATTGTGATCAAAGAACACATAAAATGTACCTAGTTAATAAAATAAAACTATTAATAGGAACCAAGTTATGAAAGCTTTATTAATAAACCATAATAAAAAAACAAAAAAACAAAAATTGTAATTGTAGTAAGTATATTCCACATTTTTCTGCGGACCAGCGAAATTTCCTCGCGGACCACCACTTTGGGAACCGCTGGTCTAGAGGAAGTCTAAGTTCCACGTATATGTCAACATTTAAAATTCATATTAAATGCATGCTCTTTTGAGTAAACAAACACGTGTAAGTTTACGCTTATAAATGCGGCATGTGTACAGACCGAAGCAACAATTCTATACTCTTTGAATTATATCGTAGATTCAACCAATTCAGAAGGTGTATTTTAGTTAGCATGAAAACCACGTGTAAAGACAGTTTTGGATTCTAACCTCCAAAGGATTTGACAGATTAAAGGCTTTTTATGGATGAGAGACTAGCGCCTCTGGCGGTTAGATTTGATCGGAAATCCAGCCGAGTGACCAGGATTATTTTCGAGCCCTTTTCAATGTTCAGACCTCACTGTTGGAGAGCCACACATGTGGTCGGCCAAAAATATGTTGATAAATTACATTCCTCTTCTCGTTTTCAAAAAAAATAAAAACGATGTATACATGACTGTGGTGTACTTTATCCTGCCGCCGTTCCACTAGGGGTGGCCGGTACCTCCGCAGATGCGTCTCCACTTCTTTCTGTCCTTACATATTTCCTCACTTCAACATTCATTACTTTCCTCGTACATATTTTTCTATTATTCTTTCTCTGCTGGTTCCATCCTTTCTCAATCTCACGTCGACAAAACTTACTATTTCCTTTAGGGTTCCGGTATTCCAAATTCCCGGCTTGTCTGCGCATCCCTACTGTCGCAGACCTCTTACATGTACACCGCCACGGTAACAGCGTAGACCATACTCACTAGGGATGGTATTTACCAAAGTGACTTCATTTACCGTGAGAGGATCCTTCATGGTAGACTACATCTAGCTCCGAGCTGGTAAAATAGACAAAATAGCTAAATGGGTAATTTTTTTCCACGTCAAAATTTCTTTACAGGAAATCGTTACAGGAAACAGGCTGAGAAACTTGAAATAAAAATAACGCATTTAACGTTCCTATCTATAGTCTGTAAAATCATTTTACAGACGCATAACAATCTATAACAACGCAAATCTTACAGATGTCGTCAAATTCTCTAAGCTTGCTTTTAAAAAGGGTGTCAGAAATATGCTTCTAAAAATTAAATCTTTCAACAGTTTATAATTATTCGTTTACCGGAGCCAAGTCACGTATTAAAAAGCCGATAAGAAAAGTTAACACAGTGTTTTGAGAGCGTGCATTTTCAGTTGCTGGTCCTCTGACCGCAAACCACTTGACTCATCATGTGAGGGAACTAGAGGACCATGGAAGTTCCGAAATGCAATGAAGACAAGCAAATTTCTGGCATCATTTGCACAAGCGCCCTTGGAGTGACTACATCACGAAACGGCGCTCTTAAGAAATCATCATCATTCTCAGTTTGACCGCTATTGCGTCCTCTTGTTTGTCTTATGTCCATCAGAGGTAATTTCACATGAGCAATGTTTGTATGTGTATTGAACCAATGTGTCTTATAAAAACTGGAAATTGATTTTAAAAATATTTCAAACAACTCGCACACTCTCGTGTTTTACTTTTTTTTAGCTCAGATTGTGTAGAATGTGATTCTTAGGACAATTCCATTAACAGGTCATCTTTGATCAAATGGTAGATAAGCCAAACAAGTACAAGGGAACAATTGGGATACTTTTCCATCTGACATTTTTTTGATAATTAATATTTTTTACTATTTTCAGTTCAAAGAAGTAAAAGTGCTTTTGTGAACAGATTTTTATCGTTTTTTAGACAAAGGAAAAAAACTCATTTAAATTTCTTTTCTGAAATGGGTCAAATTTTCAGACTCCCACTCACATTTCTACCCCTGTAAAAAAAGGGGTGGAAAATTTTCAGCATTTTTTTGTTGGTGAAATTGGCATTATCTGTTTTAGGCACGCTGTGACTCATTTCCTTTTTCTTATCTTTGGCGACGATTGTCAAAAACAGCATTAGCATGTTACTCTAGCAAGACAGCTTCACACTGAATTCGATTAATTTTTGTTCGAGAGAAATGTAAGAAATGCGACTTGTCAATTCTTGAAAGGGGTAAACTATCAAAATATATTTATATTATTACGAATATGCAATTGTGTGTTTTTTGTTTATCTGTGTTTGTGTCTGTGAAGTTTCTAGATGTTAGGAGCATACTGAATTTGTATTTTTCGAGATGGCTCGAGTGTTAAGTCTAGTAAAATCTCGCATGTACAAATTCTCGATGTTTCGAGAATTATCCTTAGTCTTACTATAAATGGCAGCCAGATCTCATTGCAGCCAGAGTAGTCAAATGAACGTTGTATTGTGTATTTTTAAAGTAGACTCTGTATTTGAATTGTATCTAAAATAAATTGTATAAAATAAGTACCTAGTCGTAATTTTTCATAAATTGAACCCGGTAAATCATAACAATGTAATCAATTTACACATGAGAATTCCTTGACTCATAGGTAGGTATGAAGCTGTCCACCCATACTGTAAAAAATGTTTCACTTTGACAATGCCACTCCTTTTTCAGGGACGGTCGGAAAAGATGCAGGGTTAATGTTTATTTCAGGTTTTGCATTTTAGCTTGCAAGTACACATGCGGCATTTGTAGGAGAAAACTTACACGTGTCTGTTTATGGGTATGCAGTCTATATGAGTTTTAAATGTTAATATAACTTCGCAACTTTGATTATACATTTTTGAGCTTTTTTTCACTTCAAGTACTTCCGACTTGCTGACGTCATTATCAAGACGATACTCAAAAATGAATTAGGTATATAATATAATTGATTATTGATCAACTTACTTTAAGAGTTAAATTTTCATATTTCATAAGAAAAACGTCAATTCAAAGCAGTTATCTCTTTACGATCATTTTTCATGTTTTTTTTCAATACTCAAATGATTGAACACAAGAAAGCCTGAAATAAAGCTGCCTTTAAAAGCTTACATCAATAGTCCATACATTTTGATTCAGATCCGATTCTGAATGGTTCTCATTACATGCAAATCGTCTAGGGACTCGAACCACTGACCACTCAGCTTTAGGCGTAGGGGATTACCAACTTTATGGTCCTACAGATGAAGATTCGACATGCAACATACTTAAACCTTCATCCAAGGCTTAAAATAGTAAAAAACAAACACGATTTACAAAATGGTTAAGGGTTTGCATATTGACATACAAAAAACGATTCACTTTGGCAATATCACCCCTGTTTCAGGAAAGGTTGGCAAAAGTTGCAGGGTTTATGCTTATTTGAGGTTTGGATTTTGATTTGAAAATACTATAATAATATTAGGATCATTTATTTGGTGAGCGCTGTTTTTTTGTGAATCACACTTCAACGGCTCTCTGCCAGATTCGTCGTCGCTATAGAAAGCGCAAAATCTCAAGGAAGACCCAGTTGCTGTAAGGCTGGATGGACCTTTGGTAAAGTTGTATGAATTGTTCAACCCAGCGAAGAGCATATTTGAAAATATAAATGGATTTTTTTGTGCTCCTCCAGGATTCGAACCCATGACATTCCATTTAGGAGTCCAAAGCGCTAACCATTAGAATACGGACCGGATTTACTACATTTCTACGGCAACCTGTGACGCTTTCGCGCCGATGGATATTTCATATGTGTGGACTCCATTTCACTCTTTCATATCATTTAATTTTATGCGCCGAATAGAAATAAACATTATCCGTTATCAAAGACCAGTCACAAAGTTACAGTCTTACAGCAACTGGGCCGTGCTTGCAAAATAAGCGCTTACTAGAGACGAACAAACGTCTAGATCACATTATGGTAGGGCTTATTATTATTACGAATATTTTTGTAATATTCCTTGACTGATAGGTTGGTATGAGGTTGACCACCCATACTGTAAAAAATGGTTCACTTTGCCAATGTCACCCCTGTTTCAGGAAAGGTCGACAAGAGTTGCAGGGCTTATGTTCATTTGAGATTGTTTTTTTTTATATTGTAGGTCCACCTGCGGCATGTGTGAGCGCGAAATTATGCGTGTCTGCTTGTGGGAATGCATTTAATATGAATCTTAAATGATGCATATCTTTGCAGCTTAGATTGAGATTTAGGTTTAGAATATGTAATTGCGGGTTTTTGTTTGCTTGCCTGTGTTAGTGTCTGTGAAGTCTCTAGATGTAAGGTACTTATTATATTTGTATTGGTCGATATTGTTCGAGTGTTTTAGTAAAGTACCGCATGTTCCGATTCTCAATGACTCGAGAAACTGTTGAATGAAGAATGTAGGGTGCCCGCGTGATGGGGACATTATGTAAAGCTCCCATTTATTGACCTTAATTCTTAATAGCGAGCGGTCCCTCAACGTTTGACCGCAGAACCGTTTTTGTCTGTGAAAGCCCATCTGTAAATATATTCCAGTGGAAGCGTCTTATTTATATTTCACTGTGGAATACGATGTTTTCATTTATTATGTATGGGATTTGCGGCAGGCTGTCCGCAATCAATATAATCTTTTGTTTTTTCAGACCTAAAAGATTAGATCCGATTCGTAACCACAAATATAAATCAAGTTTTTGACACATTTTGCAACTTCACGAATGGTTTCTTTAATCTATAATCTAAATTGAAAAGATATATTGTCATATAAGACGCATATTTATTACATGCCCTCTAGCAGGCACATGCAAGTTCGCGCTTGCGTATGCTGCATGTAAACATACACACAAGAAATTAACATCAATATTAACTTTGCAACAGTTGGCAAAAGTGAGCCAAGTTTTTACAGCATGGCGAGTCGACCAATGTCAACCCTGTTTCAGGGAAGGTCGACAAAAGTTGGAGGATGTATGTTTATTTGAGGTTTGAATTTTAATTCGTTAGTACAAATGCAGCATTTGTAAGCGTAAACTCACACGCGTCTGCTTGTGACAACGCATATAATCTTCTTCCTCCTTTGGTGTCACTTTTATCGACAATCAGCGATCATCATGACTTTTTCGATCTTGTGATCTTAAAATGTTCATGTATCTTTGCAACTTAGATTATACTGTCTAATCTAATCTAATCTAAGCTGCAAAGATATATATCATTTAAGATTTATACTAAATGCATTCCCACAAGCAGATATGTATAATTTCGCGCTAACACATGCCGCATGTGGACCTACAATATAAAAACCCAATCTCAAATGAACAAAAGCCTTGCAACTCTTGCCGTCCTTCCCTGAAACAGGGGTGACATTGGCAAAGTGAACCAATTTTTATATTATGGGTGGTCAGCCGCATAACAACCTATAAGTCAAGGAACATACATGACAAATTACATTTTTTAAATCAAAGAACTGTTAAATCAACAAACTGTTATGATTTTAAAAGCTCGAAAAAAGTCCGGTCAATAGCTCAATTGGTAGAATGCTTGAATTTCATGCAGAGAGCAAGGGTTCGATCTCAAGGCATACTCAGCTTTCACAAGAAATGAGAACCAGCCCCCCCAGGAGTTGGCAATCCCCCACTTCAACTGAAAGTGGTTGGTGCGAGGCCGGCTTCCTTACACGTATCGACTGAATCGCCACATGCTACCCCTTTGGTGATAACGGAGGCAAGAAGTTACACTATATGTGTAGCTTAGTTACGTTTTTTGCGTTGCGTTGCGGTTATATTTATTTCACAGTATTTATTTTTTAACAAGTTGATTACATAATAATGGTACACTCTGCGACTTCTGTCTTTGTCGGTTGAACGGCTAGAGCGTTAAGCAATCACTGCATGTTTCACAGAACTGAGGCCTATTTATATGTGACCAAGACCTATTCGAGCGTGTTTCCGAATTGACTAGGCACCTCTAGAATGGATATTTCCAGAGAGTACCAGCAGTACCAACAGTCCAAAGTGTCAAACACTACACACACATACAAATCAAGTAAATACAAACGTCTAGGCACACAATCACAAAAACACGGAGGCATGAACCTATACTTTCGTAATAGTAATATATTATAGATCGGTCAAGAAACAATGGAATAAGAAAAGTAAGAAGTTCAGGATCGCGTGTAAAGGTTTACCTAATCTTCATTTCATATCGGTTCGTGTTTCCAATCGATTCTGTTCTATTTCTGTGCGTTACCTACACATTCGCAAGGTTAGAACCTTTACTTGCAGCTTGGTGTGAGGCTGATTATCTATACTGTAAAATATATCAATTGTGTACAATCATGAAAGACAAACCTTGAATTAACCACCAGACTACTTCTTGACTTATAGGTTGGTATGAGGCTGACAACCCATATGGTAAAAAAAAGGTCGACAAAAGCTCATTTTCAATTGAGGTTTGGATTTTTATTTGTTTGTACACATGCAGCATTTGTTAGCGCGGATTTACTTGTTTGTGGGCATGCATTTAACATCAATTTTAAATGTAAATATATCATTGTAAATTAGATTATAGATTGTAGATACGTCATCCTCTTAGTGCTTGTTTGTATTATATCCATCAGAGGTAATTTAACGTGAGCAATGTTTGTATGCGTATGTGTACTGGACAAATGTGTCTTACGAAAACTGGAAATTGATTTCAAAAATCATTACCGTTTTTTTCTTAGCTCAGATTATGTAGAATGTGAATCTTAAGACTATTGTATTGTACTTAAAGGCCATATTTGAATCAAATGTTGCATAAGCTAAACAAGCACTGGGGGACGAGATAGACACACCTTCTCGTATTTGTTTCTTAGAGTAAGGAATGAATGGGTACAAAAAGAGTGTAATTTGAAAGAGGATGTGAAAGTTAAGGTACAAAAGAATGTGATGAGATGGTTTGGGCATGTGGAAAGAATGAATGATGATAGACTGACAAAGTTGGTATACCAATAAAGTGTGAAAGGAAAAAGAGGGAAGGGACGGCCGAGAAAAGTATGGAGTGATTAGATTGAGGTTATTGTGAAAGAATGGGATATAGAAAGTGAGCGTAAAAGAAGAAAATGCATGAAAAAGGTGATGGATATGAATGAATTGAAAGAGGTATGTAAGGATAGGAAAAAATGGAGGCAGCTCTGCAGAGGCTCTGGCTACCCCTAGGGGAATGGCGACAGAGTTACAGTTACAGTTACAGTTACAATGCACGTGTCAGATATCTAGATATCAGTCAAATGTTAAAGCAGATTCCATCCAAGCCATAAAAACAACAGGCAAAATAGATTCCAATACGAAAATCTGTCAGCTTTTCGTCCCATATGAAATGTTTCTATCCCAGCTTTAACCTTGCTACGAGGTCTGTCTAAAAAATGTGACTTCTAAAATATCGCCGACTACGTAAATCTGTTTTTGTTTTTATTGTTAGGGTTTTGGAATAAAAAAAAACATCCAAAGTCCGAAAATATAGCGTTGATCTGCAATGTAAGCTGCCAAAGGCTTTTTTATAATAATAATAATAAAAACAATTTTTATAGTGCCGTTTTGTGATAAACCACTGCAAGGGCACTGTTCAACTGTAACATCTCCGAAACAAACATGTCTTCAATCCCGACCTAAACGCATTTGCACTCTCTACGGTTCTAAGCTCATGGGGCAGGGCATTCCACAGTACAGGGCCGGCCATGTAGAATGCACGATCCGAGTTCTTTCTTTTATTAGATCGTTCTAAAACATTCAATTTATTCACAGCAGTACTACTTGCAGATCTTAATGCCAGCCGTTTACCTTCCACTGTGTCCATCACACAAAGCTCTGAAATATACCGCGGGGCAACACACTGTGTCGATTTAAAGACAGTTAAACATACCTTATACCCAATACTTCCCTATATTTTAGGCCAGTGATGGTGGTCTCTTAATGTAGGGGTGATGGAAAGAATTTAAATTTTTAAAATTTCATTTTGGTTCTTTTTATTTTCCTTAATTGTTTTTTTTTTTACTTATTTGTCCGTTGTTATGAGGGTTCATGTAATATTGCTTTTCAAAGTGAAAACTTTAGAGCCATAAAATAAAAATGATTAAAAAAAGTGAACTTTAACTGTGCGTTTTTATTTTAAATAATTAATTTTAAATTGATTATTTTACGAATATTTTGTTTTCCAATTAATATAAAATGTCTCCTTTTTTTTGTACACACCTTATGCGCAACCGAAATCTCCTCATCAGTGAAAGGCTCCATCAGACACATATACCGGTAAACCCGGTGGATACCGGTAAGGCCCGGGAATACCGGTAAAGCCTCAAAATCTTACCGTGAAAATTTTCTCGTTTCTGACACGAGTCACGTAAAATATTTCTCAGGTTTTTTTGTTTCAATGTTTGCCATGAATGGGTTCAACTCACTCACTATTTTTTCTCGGGATCCAATATTTTTTTGTTGCCTTAAGAGATTTAGATTTGAAAAATGATATCGTGCTGCGTATATCGTTTTTAGTGCTGAATTTTCTTTTTTTTGTGCTATCTTTATCGAAGATTGATGATTTATCTATAATCTTAGTTGCAAAGAAATGTTGCCGTTTAACAATCATGTTTAATGCGTGCCAGGCGCGTGCATAGAGTATGGCCAAATACATTTAAGAATATTTTTTTTCTCCCATTCCTTTAAAAAAACTCATTTGAAATTGTCTGAAGTGCTAACGATGGCTCCAATCGAACTTAAATTTTGAATTTAAAATCTCAATGTCAAGCTTAAATGCGTTTTTTACCATACATTGCCTACCTATTAGGCAAATCTGCCTGTATGGGATGCACGCCCCTGATGCGTGCCCACTAACTCTAGCGAAGTGATCTTAAAATGAAATAAAAGGGATAATAATTGTGCTTTTCCAATAATAATAATATTAGGATGATTTATTTGGTGAGCGCTGTTTTTGTGTGAATCACACCTCAAGAGCCTTCTGCAAACTTATTCGTCGCTGTAAAAAGCGCCAATTCTCAAGCAATACAGTTGCTGTAAGGATGGATGGACCTTAAGTGACCGGTCTTTGGTAAAGGCATATATTTTTTTTTTCCATCTAGCGAAGAGCATATTTGAAAATATTAATTATATAATTTTGTGCTCCGCCGGGATTCAAACACACGGCCTTCCCTTTACTAGTACGAAGCGTCACCACTAGACTACGGACCGGTCCATTATTTTTTTTAAGCATTTTATTATATATCTTGTCCGGTGTTACGGCCGAGGGGTAGAGGGGCATGTCCGACTAGCGTATTTGAAACCGAATAACTTTGGTTCGAATCTTGCGTCTAGCCTACTTGACCATAACTTCGACTCTGGTTCAACAGATACCGTTGCATGCACACAAGCTTCTGCTTTCGCATGAAGACAACTGGCCAGGCAAAATAGGATGGTGGATTGCATTATTTTCCACAAATCTACTTTAAAAAAATAAAATAATAATATTATCTTCATGTAGTTTTATATGATTTAAAAAGATCTCATTTTACCAACATATGACAACATTTTTTCCCTGTAAGCTGAAACTGTGGACTTTTAATTTACGCAATGAACGCCGCGTCCTGTAACGACGCTTCAGGTGTGTCGTTACAGGACGCGGCGTCGCTAACGACAATTAGCGGCCGGCGTCGTCGTTACAACGAATCTACGGTCGTTAGAGATAATCACTGTATCACATACAGTTACTTCATAAAGTTAGATGTGAGTGATAACGCGACATTTAAAGTTATACACCAAGGGGAGATAGACTCAGAATCTTTTTAAATTTAGGGTATTTCTGTGTTGTCACTTGGTCGGGATATAGATAGTAAAGAGCGTATATAATCTATAAAAGAAGCTGCAAAGATATCACAACATTTAAGGTTAAACTGAATCAGTGCTGATTCACTGATGTGAGAAATTTTGGATTAAACATTTTATTGGGTTTAACTTTTCAAAGTAAGTGAACTAATTATAAGGAAATATTCATGAAAAGCTTCTAAAATACACAGGATTTTCACACTTTATTTGTGTTTTATCTTATAGAAAAAAGGAAAAATGGTGCATTTATCTGAGAAACCCATGTTTTTTTTTTTTTTTTTTTTTTTTTTCTTTATTAGATACTACAGCATTTTACATTTTTACATATTATAAGTGATTATGATAATTTAGTTTTACACCGCCAATTATAGTATCTATACATTTATTCATAGTAAGTTAAAAATTTAAGAATTGAAGAAGTGGAGGGAAGATAAGAAGATGGAAAGGAGAATGATAGAAAAGAAATTAAGGAGTGTTAGCTTGATATGTCACTTTTGGTGTCGATATGCTCTTTACTGGGATGAAAAAATAATCTACCTTCATCAAAGACCGGTCCCCAAAGGCCCGTCCAGCCTTACAGCAGTTGAGACTTGTAGCGACTATAGCGACGTCTATAGAGCTCTTGAGGTGTGATTCACATGATACCAGCGCTCACTAAATGAATAACCCTAATGATAAAAGAAAAACAGTTTTGTTTTCGATTACGTGAGTATTTTCTTTTATCATTAATGATGAACGATTACAAAGTTAATGCCTCTACAATCAATAAAAAAGAATAACCCTAACATTATTCTTATGGCGCGTACACACAGAGCATTTTTTAATGCAATAACTCGCACCACTGACGCATTGATTATTCCTAGCACGGCGTGTTCCCACACGAGAGCGGGAGGCAGATATAAATTATTCATACAAGACGTGTGTGGAAGAGGGAGAGACAGAGAGTGGAGGTAAGAAGGAGAAATGTATGTGGAAAGATAGTCAGCGAGTCAGTTGAATTTTTTTTTGTACAATTGGAGGGTTTCGGCTATTTTTGGGATTGTTAGCATTTATGTATCGTTACGATTTACTTGAGTTTAATTTAATAAAACTTCGATTAGTTTAGTTCAGTTTATTAATGAGAGATGTTAAATGCATATTATAACACCTTTGTTTCTTGAATTTGTAGATTATAATGAAACTGACCTCTCATAATGTTACATTCACTTTCCCAATGTCACCCATTCTTTTAAGGAAGGTTGCAAAGAGTTGCAGGGATTCTTTTCATCTGAGATTTGGGTTTTTATGTCGTAAGCTCACATGCGGCAAGTTTAAACGCAAACACAAATGTGTTTACTTGTCGAAGTGCAGTAAATCGTCCCCTTAGTGCTAGTTTGTCTTATATTCATCAGAGGTAACTTCATCCATGGAATGTTTGTATGTTTACTGGACCAATGTGCTAAGTGAATGCTGTAAAATAGATAATATAAAAAAAAATTAAACCACTCTCACATTATCCTGTTTAGCGTAGTTTAGCTAAGATTGTATATAATGTGATTCCTAAGACAACTTGAAAGGTTATCCTATAATCAGATGGCAGACAAGCCAAAAAAGCACTAGGGGGACGAAATATTAATTTTAAGCCTGAATGCATCTTAAAAACTTGGATCAGGTACAGATTAAGTGACAGCTTGTATACCTACTGTAAATCTACTGTCGTGAACTTGAAATACGTGCGCTTATACACGCATACACCTATGCACGTACTATACAACCATCTAGGAGTAGTCGTGCATTAGAATGACGTTCTAGTGATTGTGTGCGCACATAATGTTCTGGTGGTGGAATGATCTAGCAAGTGCGAGAAAGACCTCTGTGGTTCATTATAAAAGAGATCAAAATCGTACGGACATGTGGTCGCAAAAGAGGAATTCGCTAAGTAACACCTAAACAGTGATTGTCAAGTTGTGAAATACATTGTAAATTGTGAATAATTAATTCTGGCATTTTAATTAAAAAGAGAATCCAGCAGGAAACGTAACGGTATGCATGGAATATCCAGTTTTTTTTACTTGCTTGTTTACTATCTTCTTGCCTGCACTTGCCAGGTGTGAATAGTGCCACGCATTATTCAGGCACATTCCTGTTTCTCTGTACCGTGCGGTGTTAGGGGGAAATAAGTAATACCTCAAAGGAAATCATCTCACTCATTTAATTACAACGCGTCTGTGAATAACAATTACTACTGGCCGTGCTATTCATAAATCTGAATCATCCGCGGATTAAATATGAATGAATTATTATTAAAGAATATAGTTTCTTGACTAATAGGTTGGGATGAGGCTGACCCCCAATACTATAAAAAAGGTTCACTTAGACATTGCCACTCCTCTTTCAAGGATTGTCGGTAAGAGTTTACAGGGCAACGCAACTACGCAACGCAACTAATCTACATATAGTGTAACTTCTTGCCGCGTTATCCCCGAAGGAGTCGCATGTGGCGAGTTGAACCTATTTATTTTTACAGGTAAGGGAGCCGGCTTTACGCCAACCATTTCAGTTGAAGTGGAGGTTTCCCAGCTCCCGAGAGTGCTAGTACTCATTTATTGTGAAGGCTTAATAAACCTTGCCGGTATTTTATTTTGGGGTTTGAAATAAACATCGAAACGGGAAATCATTTCTGACACCCTCGGTGGGATTCGAACCCGAGCTTTCGGCATGGAATGCAAGCACTCTACCACCTGAGCTATCGACCGGACTGATACGTGAGACTGAGACCGGACTGATACGTGAGAATGAGACTGGGAGTATACAATTTATTTATTTATTAATAAAACGCGTTTTTTGTACATTTAAAAAAAACTTATTTCTACTTATTACATAATAAGTTAATAGTTCGATAAGCTGTACCTCACCAAAAAGAGGCAAATCTCTTGTGTGTTTTAGATAAGATTTTAGTTTTGATTTTTTTATAGATACACATGCAGCATATGTAAATTACACTTGTGTGCTTATGGGTATGTATTTATTATGAATTTTAAATGTTCTCATTCTTTTTCGACTTAGATTAGGTTTAAATGGATAATAGAAAGAAAAGCTTACCCTCCCCCCCCACTTTAACTGAAAGGGTTGGCGTAGGGTCGGCCCTCTTACCTATAACAATAAAAAGATACTGAAGCGCTATTCTGCTAAATTCCTTACGACGTAAGAGCCCGTTTCCACTTGTCGGGTGTCGGATCCGTATATTAATCGGAGGTTCCAGTGGCAGAACATTATGTATGGAGCTATTCAAACTTGTCGGAAACCGATTTTGTCCGAAATGCTATGCCACTGGAACCTCCGATGAATATACGGATCCGACACCCAACAAGTGGGAACGGGCTCTAAGGCGACGAGCTGGCGATTCGTGTCCAAAAATAAGATGCACTGTATATTTTTTATCTATGGAGTTCCTTCGCAAGGGCTAGCGCTCCCGACTTGTTTTGAACACGAATCGCCAGCTCGTCGCCTTAAGGTCGTACAGAATTTAGCAGAATAGCGCATCTGATAGCCACGTGCAATCAGCAGGCAAGAAGTTACATTTTATGTACAGCTTAGTTGCTTTTTTCATTGTAAAGTCAGTGTGGACAAAAGCAAACAACTTATTTATCCTTAAAACCAATAGGTTTTATTTTATCCTAAAGCACCCATGAAATGTTACAGTCCTCTTTATTTCGAGATGGATAATATTGATATTTCGATATCCGAAGGCCTTCCATCAAATTCTGACACCATACCCCGAGTATAAAAATATTTATATAAACTCCCCTCGATTGCGTAAATCGAGAATGTATTCACTTTACTACGGCTCGCCTTCTCAATCAATGCGGCAAAAGGGAAGATGTGAATTTGCCTGGCTAAAAATTGCCATATACCTTAAAGGTAAAACTGAATAATGTGACATGGGTTTCTCAGATAAATGTATCTTTATCCTATTTTCCACGAGAATAAACATTAAGAGCCTGTTGCACCAAACTCTAATCAGATTAAAAAAAAAAATTAGTGAGATTTCTCCCTTTGCATATACGTAAGTCAATTAATGTCCATCATATTTCCTGTTCAAAGTCCATCATATTATCACCCACTTCCGAGAAATATTTGACCGAGGTCCTTACCGGAAAGCAATAAAATATTGATTGGAGGTTGGTGCAACAGGCTCGAACCAAAGGTGAAAATAAGGTATTGTTATGTAAATAGTACTTAGGTATAAAATAAATAAATAGGGTAGGTGCATATAGATTATAGCTGTAGGATGAATTATATTTAAGTACCTACCTAAAGTAAGGAAATATTATAAGTAATAATTGTTTTGGAAGCTTTTGGAATATCATAGACGTTTCCAGGCGAATTTAAGTCTAGAAAGTGATATATATAGTAGACATACATATATTTTGATATATTTTTTTAAAAAGCGCCGTTTTCGTGAGTAGCACACCTCAAGGGCCCTTTTGTAGTAATAAAAGACGTGAATCGCCTGCAGGTCAGGCAGTCTCCAAATACTAGTAGCCGTTACAGGCCAAGTCAGCGAAAGTCAACATTTAAAATTTTCAAAACATTAGAACCCTAAAAACACTACAGTATCGAAATGTAACATAAAAAACTGTTTTCATACAATTCCTTTGAGTTTCGCTTTTCACATAAATCATTTAATAATAACGAACGTTTTTTTTAGGGTATTTGTGTATTAAAAAATACAAAAACTTCCTCAAAAAAAATATAGAAGTTTGTATGTCTGGTCAGTACCTCATTGTTAGAGTGCTTGAAATCTATGCCGTGAGTTCGGGTTCGAATCCCACCGAGGGTGTCAGAAATGATTTCCCGTTTCAGTGTTTATTTCAAACCCCAAAGTAAAATACCGGCCAGGCTTACTAAGCCTTCACAAGAAATGAGAAACAGACCCCTTGGGAGCTGGGAAACCGCCACTTCAACTGAAGTGGTCCCCTTATCTCCACTTGCCAAATGCGACCCCTTCAGGGAAAACGCGGTAAGAAATTACACTATATGTAGAGTACCAGCCCCTTCGGGAGCTAGGAAATCCCTACTTGTACTGAAATGGTTGGCGTAAGGCCGGCTCTCGTACCTGTAAAAATGAAAAGGTCCAACTCGCCACATATGAAACCATTCGGGTATAACGCGGCAGGAAATAACACTATATATGTGGCTTAGTTGAGTTTTTTAAGGCCAGGCAACGAAAATCAGATCCTTCCTTTAGGCAAGGGGATTGTAGTTGTAGTGTGGTAGGCGCCACAGCACTACTAGCGAGTAAATTAGTTTTCATACACTTTTTGGATTTACGCAATCGAGGCGAGATTTACGCAGCGTGATATTCTCCGGGTAAAGAGCACATTTCACGCGTGACTTATCTTCTCGTCCTTAGATTAGAGATTCGGATAGCTTTTCGATTTCCTTTTCCCATTCCTCATCATATTGGTATCAATGTTTACTCCGTGTCAAATAAAATATCCATCCATAGATAAGTCTATTATTATTATATCAACCATTATCCCGTGATTTATAGGTTGGTATGAGGCTAAATCGTAAAGTAAAAACATTAATATTTTTTACTATAAAATACTACAGACAGGGGTGACATTGCAAAGTGTACCATTTTTTACAGTACGGTCAGCCTCATAGTAACCTAAAAATCAAGGAATATACCTACCTATAAGTCATGGAATTACAGATAAAAAAATCTGCAAAAAATTTCATAAATCTCAATTTTAATTTAAATCTATAAAATTTCATTATAAAATTATGTACTAACGTTACTGGGGGAAAAATTTAAAACCCAAAGGCATTACAAAAATGTTTTTACAAAAATAAAATCCCAAATAATCTCACTCTCTCTGTGGGGAATTCAGAATCCTGCTTCCTTAATAATGTTACAATGTGTTACAGATTTAATTTAAATTTATTAAAAAAAATCGTGAAAAGGAAAAGCACCTAGCCGTAAATTATTTAATTAATTTATACATTCGGGGCCCATAATTCAATTTTTAAATTAAAAAATATTTTATTTCGTAGTATTTTTTGTAAGCTTTCCAATCTTGTACCAAACGCTACTATGCTAAGCATATAGTGCAACTTCTTGGCCGTGTTCTCCCGGAAGCAGTCGCAAATGGCGAGTGGAATCTATTTATTTTTACGGGTAAGGGAACCGGTTCGCGTCAACTATTTCAGTTGAAGCGGTTGTTTCGCGGCTCCCCGAGGGGGCTGGTTATTACGTATTTCTTGTGAAGCCGGAGTAAATCTTGCCGATATTTTATTTTGGGTTCGAAATAAGCACTGATATGCAAAATCATTCTGACACCCTCGGTGGAATCCGCACCCGAGCTCTCGGCATGGAATGCAAGCACTCTACCAACTGCCACTTCCATACACCACTTGCGACTCCTTTGAGGGAAACGTTGCAATAAGTTACATAATAAATTGAAATAGGTATGTAAGGGTCCGGTTTGTCATCGGTTAACGCTCCGCATCTGAGTTTTGCCTGAGAATTAGCGCTTTTTACAGCGACGACCCTTGCAGAGAGCTCTTGAGGCGTGATCTACACAAAAACAGCGCTCACCAAATAAATCATCCTATTTTAATTATATTTTATTATGAGGGTAGGGAGAAGAGACAGCTTTTCTGCGAAGGCACTGTTTACCTCTAGTGAAATGGAAGCAGAGCTACAGTTATAGATAATATTTCGTATCACGACATAATGCCCACTGACATAATGTCCACGTAACAAAATGCTTATTGACAAAAGATCCTCCTGACAAAATGTCCACGCTACGAATATCCACCGAAAAGATGGCTACCAACATTACGTGAAATTATATTTTGTATTGTTTGTGTATTAACACTGTGAAAATTCATACTGTTTTAGTTTACAATTTTGAAGGAATTCAAAAACACTGTTTATTTTCACACAAATATATTTAAAAAGATTACAATCTTTAGAATAAGTTACAAACGCGTTTTCGACCTAGAAGGTCATCATCAGGTATGATTATTCATATAGTTGAATAATCATACCTGATGATGACCTTCTAGGTCGAAAACGCGTTTGTAACTTATTCTAAAGATTGTAATCTTTTTAAATATATTTGTGTGAAAATAAACAGTGTTTTTGAATTCCTTCAAAATTGTAAACTAAAACATTACGTGAAATGTTTACAAACATAAAGTCCCCATTTTTGTCGGGTGCACATTTTGTCTGTGTACATTGTATCGTTGGACATTTTGTCGTAAAACATTAAATCGGTGGATATTTTGTCGGGTGGACATTTTGTCGCGTGGACATTATGTCGCGTGGACATTTTGTCACGTGGACATTATGTCACGGGGATATTTTGTCGGAAGAACATTTTATCTGTGTATGTTATGTCCACCGACACATCGGTGGACATTTTTTCGCGTGGACATTATGTCGGTGGATATTTCGTTGAGTGGAAATTTTGTCCGTTGGACATTTTGTCTGTAAAACTTGTGTCGGTAGACATTACATCTGTAGACATATTGTCGCGTGGACATTCTGTCGCGTGGACAATTTGTCAGTGGACATTTTGTCGGGTGCACATTTTGTCGTTAGACATTCTGTCTTTGGACATCTTGTCGTGGAACCATTATATTCATGCTTTATAATGTATCCACGTTACAAAACTATAATACTGTATAGGTCCCTAGTGGTTTAACTAAATATTGTGCCAATCAGAACATCCTGCCTAAATGTTTCACTTCAAACGAGGGAAACACTAGTGGGTACCCACCTGTTTGCTTAGGGGAATATTTTTCATGGAACTCTCTCTCTCTCTAAGCAGATATTTAGTTTACGTGTTGTGTAAATACACGTGAAAGGTTTGTGTAATACATTTGAGAGGTATAAACTACAAAATATCGAATATTTGTACAAATTACATTGATGTACAAATGATGAACAAATTACATGAGACTCTCTAGAATCCAGAGACTCTAGGTGTCGATGACACTTGTTGTAGTACCGCAGGAGTGTTGGTGAAGTGGCGGTTGATGTCCTGATGCTTTGTAGCAGGGCTGTTAGCTGCATAATGTTGTGTTGTGTGTTGCGTTGTGTATTGCGTTGGCTGTGTTTTCAGACACATTGTAAATTTCTATTGCAAGCAGAATAACGCTTCATTTAATGTTTTTCATGGTAAAATTTAGAACTTGCTGTGCTTGCCAATTTTTTTTGTATTTTTTTTTAATGAAGCTGAACGAGACTGCCTTGCAATTTACAAAATCGTTGAAAGAAGATTTAATAAATTCTTTCGGTGTTATTCACACACACCAAATCCACGGCTCAACCGCCACATTACGTTAATTTTTCATCCAAAAATACAATGATCTATGGATCAGCTATGCATTAAATGTGTTGTGAATTGTCCTATTGGTATTTTATTTTATATCATTTATTCGTTAGAATTAACATGAATTTTTCAATTGTTTCAGAAAGGATGAAGAAATTAATCAAAGGATGCTGAAAACCACGTTAACGAATTTCAAATCAAGAATTTTTATTCAAACTGTAAAACTGTTGTTGAGAATAAGGAATCGATGAAGACTCAAAGTCAAAGATGACTTGAAGAAAACGTTTTGACCATCCGTAAGACGGATACAAAAGAAAAAAGTGTTGTACAAATTAATCCAAAAATGTTGGTTAACCTTCTGACTCAGTTGCAGACACAAGCGACATTCACAGGAGAATACTTGTCCACTCCATCATCAACTCTTCCTTTCAACAACAACTTCACGTTCCAGAATCTCACAAACGTCATCCTAACACCATCAAGCGCTTACGAATTCCGTTCTGCATCCAGAAATGTGACTCCAACGCATTTCGATCCACAACACAGTCACAGCAATTCCCTTCTAAATGCTACAATCAGCGTCGAAGAGCTGAACCCGAGCTGGACAGAGTTGCTTGCTCTAGTGCTAAAGGGTTTCATCTTTGGAACAATAATCATCAGCGCTGTTTTAGGCAACGCTCTGGTCATTATTTCCGTTCACAGACATAGAAAACTAAGAGTGATAACCAATTACTATGTGGTCAGTTTAGCAATGGCTGACATGCTGGTTGCTTTGTGTGCTATGACGTTCAACGCAAGTGTAGAGTTGACTCAAGGAAAGTGGATGTTTGGCTACTTCATGTGCGACGTGTGGAACTCTCTAGATGTTTACTTTTCAACTGCTTCCATTTTGCATTTGTGCTGTATATCTGTTGATAGGTACTACGCAATTGTGAGGCCTCTGGAATACCCAATCACAATGACCCACAGAACAGTCTGTTTTATGCTGGCAAACGTTTGGTTACTTCCAGCTTTCATAAGCTTCACGCCGATTTTCTTAGGGTGGTACACAACTGAAGAGCATCAAGAATTCCGCGATGCGAACCCTCACGTCTGTATATTTGTTGTGAACAAACTGTACGCAATCATTTCTTCTTGTGTTTCGTTTTGGATCCCAGGCGTTGTGATGATAACCATGTACTACAGGATCTACAAGGAAGCGATTCGGCAAAGGAAAGCGCTTTCTAGAACAAGCTCTAACATATTGTTGAATGCTGTTCACATGCAGCATACTTCTCACGCGATGCACCACTCCCACCACTACTTGCACCCCAGCGATGGTGACATCGGGCTAACAATCCAACAGATAGGACAACACACAAATTTAGGCAACGTAAGTCCAAACTACAGCACGTTCAACGAAACGATCGGAGAAGAGCGCAACGAGGAGAACTCGGAGAAACAAAGTTACAAAGAAGCGATTTCTGAACCTGTCGTTAACTTTAGTGATAACTTGAATATAGTTCCCGCTTCTTGTGTCAGTGATCCGAGCAAGGAGGCGAGTCCTCACAAGTCTGTGAACATCAGCACTGACACGGCGTCCAGCGGGTACTACTCCAGTGGTTCTAGCAATAAGAGGAACTCCAGTGTTGGGATGGTGAACTTTGGTGCTCACAGAAACAGCAGGCAGAGCACCAGTTCTGCGAGCACAGCTGCGGGAGCGACTCTTCAGTACAGGGATTACTGCAAGGCGGCCACTGAGCTCAACTCCAATGGTGAGTCACATTTCTGTTAATCTTACTCCTTAATAGAGGAACTTTTCATTAAAAATTGTGGACTTGTATGGATGCGTTGAAATTGTGAGTGAATATTTCAAATGATAACGACTTCGTTTTTTAATACGGCGAGTGTATTACATTCCACGACGGGTTTCGAAAACGATCCTTTTGCATCTTCAGGTGGCTAAATTATACCTAATTATTTATTATTAATTATATTCTCTTTTACACACCACTCGTTTATCACACAATCATAGCGAAGTCAAGATGAGACTGAAGGCATAAAAACGCACGATGAGATGGTTCGGATATCTTGAAAGATGATGAACCAGTAACCAAGAAAATGTGAAGAAAAAATATCAGAGGAACGCGTGGAATGGAAAGACCGCGGAAGGAATGGATAGATTAAATAGATGTGAGATTGTGAAAGAATGGAACCTACAGAGTGAGAATAAAATAAGAGTATGTATGAGGAAATTAATGTATATTTACAATAATAAATTAAAAAACACAGTTATAATTTATTGATCGGAGTTAGACGAACCGTTATAAGAGAACTTACATTAAACGTAGCTAACGTCTTCAGGATACACCGTCTCTGCACGACGACTGAGGATGAACCGATTAATAAATTTAACTGTGCTGTTATTATTATTGTAAATATGTCAAACGACCGTAATTCCAACGTAATGAATGTTGATGAGAGATGAAAGAGATATGTAAGGACAATAAAAAATGGTGACGCATCTGCGGAGGAACTGGCCACCCCTAGTGGATTTGCGGCATGATGCAGATACAGTAACAGTATTAATTCCTAAGGTACTAAATGGCGCCTTTGGAATGATTTAAAATCATGAAAAGGCGCTATATAAATTTAGAATTGTATTGTAAATATAGAAAAACGTTTTTTTTTGAGAAAGTTTATTGATGAAAATTTCAACTGGCTAATTTTTTTTAAATTGTACACCGTCTCCATTACGTAGACGAATATTTTTTGAGGTTTTTTCAATGGAATATAACGAAGTTAAGCCTTGCCGGGGACTCTCAGCCAATCATAAGTTTGCTAAGCTGATTTCGTTTTTTTTTGTTCTTCTTAAAAAAAACAAGTAATTGAAAAAGACAATATGCCCCCCCCCCCCTCCTTCCCCCTCTCACCCCTCTCTTGACTCTGTTAGCTTCGATACGGTAGAACAGGTTTAATCAGAAAAAATACTCAAAGTTGATATGAAGCGAGAAATAAGAAGTTTTTGTAAAAATTTTGATGAGATTTTAGTAAAAAAGTAAAATAAGAAAGAATAAAAAAAAATCACAGAGTTTTATTTTCTCAAGTTGACCATTTATTTTACCTGAAGAACTATTCTGCTAAATTCCTTACGACCTGAAAGCGATGAGATAGCGATTCGTGTCTAAAAATAAGGTGTTGTATGATTTTTTATCTATGGAGTTCTTTCGCAAGCGCTAGCAAGCTCCGGACTTGGATTGATATACAAAGTGTAAGGAATTTAGCAGAATAGCGCTTCTGGAGTACTTTAGACTTGCTTACGTCATTTTCAAGAGAACACTAGGCACGTCGAAAGTAAGTGAAGGTGAAATAAACGCTCAACTTTTGATTTTTTTTTTTTTTTACAGTATGGATGGTCAGCCTCATACCAATAATAGCAAACATAGCCGCTGAGATAAACATGAAAGAGCGCGGGTGTCTGGAACATTCTAGCAAGTATTCAAGCTTGCCGGTGTTTGTCGAATATTCTTGACATATTATTTAATAATAATAATAATTAAATCTTTATTCCAACCTAGGGTGCAATACGTGACCAGCCATATTTAATTGAAAAGTAAATACATAGGAAACAAAGGATAACAATATAATAGCGCACATATAAATCCCTCACAACGCACAAGAGCTTTGCCTCTTTTTGGTGAGATACAGCTTATAGAACTATTAACTTATTATGTAATTGTTCAAGTTTTACAAAAATGTGTTATATTAATAAAAAAATAAAAAATGAAAAACAAAATGTATAAGAAAATAAAGTAAAGAAATAGAACAAATACAAAAACGAAAAAATTCTTTACTTCCTTACTTTTTACTTTCTTCGGCTCAGAGGCCTTGAAGGCTCAGGGCCTCCCGCACCACAATCCTCTAAGACTCTCTGTCTTGTGCTGCTTCCCTTCATAGTCACTTCACTCCCAGAACTTCAGCGTCGGCTTCGACGTTGTCTGCTCACCGCATCCTGGGACGTCCGAGTGGTCTAACACCTGAGGGGGCACTATCCAAGACAGTTCTGATGATCCTGGAGTCCCCTGCACGTGCTACATGTCCGTAGAAAAAATACGTGAGAAAAACGAGTTTCTTATTTCCACGGTACATATGTACTTAACTCATTTCGCTATCACTCTTGGTCCGTGCTTTACTTTTAAACATCAATGTCGGTAACAACAAATCTCAAAAGAACAAATTTCCAATCTAAAATTTATAATTGGTAATAAAGCTTCCGGATTGCTGGCTTATATTATATATTTACGTTATACTAAATACCTACGGGTGCGAGTGTGACGTCGACATTCTGTAGAGGCAAGTTCATCCTGTGACGTCGTTATCCATGTCACGTACATTATTACTTCGGGAGGTTCTAGAAACTCTGGCATCTTGATCATTATATTTACATATGAGTAAACTTACGCACGGAGGTCTGTTTTGTAATTTTATACGTTTTGGAAGTACACAATGGCATATTGGTACCGACATTGATGTATGGAAGTGAGGCGTGGGTAGTTGACGAATGTGGGTTGAGTAAAGTATGTTCGATTGAAATGACTTAACTGAGAGCAATGACTGGAAAGACACTGAATGATAGAGTCCGCATTTATAGAAAGCAGCAGAAAAAGAAAAGAGCAGAAACAGGGGTGACATTAGTAACGTGAATATTTTTTTACAGTATGGTTATTCAGCCTCATAACAACCTATAAGCCAAGGAATTATATTAAAAATATATGTGAAAGCCCGTGGTTTCCTTTTAAGTAACGCTAAAGCGTCCCCTTAGTACTTGTTTATCTTATGTCCATCAGAAGTAATTGTACATGAGCAATGTTTGTATGTGCACTGGACCAACACGCCTTATGAAAACGGGAAGTTGATTTAAAAAATATTAAAAAAAAAACTCTCACAATATCGTGTTTTACGTTTTTTTGTTAGCTCAGATTGTGTAGAATGTGTTTCTTAATGAAATGTCATTGAAAGGTCCTCTTTGGATCAAATGGTAGATAAACCAAACAAGCACTGGAGTGATGTTCTATTAACGTTGTGGAAATGTATGAAGATAAATTGGGTAAATATCATGTGAATGTAAATGATTAACGTTAATATTTACGTAATGAATCATTTAATTAACGCGTTAATTCATGAATAAATTTTGACTATTAATGTAAATAAGTAGAAATTAACTCTGTCAATTTCTGTGAATGGATTGCCAGGAATGAAAGAGGCCACGTACGGATATTCAGTCTGATTAAGCTTTGTAAACAATGTATACTGCCTTATTACGGCTCATATGTTAATGGCGACAGGATAGAAGGGCGCAGTGACAAAACGACACATGAAAAAACATCACATAACAAAACATCACACAACAGAAAACACCATAAACGGCATGACAAAAAAGTGAGGGTATGAGGAACATCAGGATAGGGAACTCATGCATTTATTATTTGGTAGAGATTAAAAAAATAAATAAAAAAGCTCCCGATTATCATTATAAGATAAAAAAAATCTTACTGAGCTGCACATAAAGAGCAATTCCTTAGCGCGTTATCCCCGAAGGAGTCGCATATGGCGTGTGGAAGTTAAATAAATGTCTGTGATGTTTTTTTCATGTACCGTTTATGGTCTGTGATGTTTTGTCATGTGATTTTTTGTCCTTGTGTTATTTTATCAAAGTAATAGGTTGGTATGCGGCTGACCACCCATGCTGTAAAAATGTTTCTCTTTGCCAATGTCACCCTAGTTTCATGGAAGGACGGCAAGAGTTGCAGGGTGTATGTACATTTGAGATTTGGTTTTTATGTTGTAGGTTCACATGCGGCATGTGCAAGCGCAAACTTGTACGTGTCTGCTAGTGAGAATGCATTTTGTGAATCTCCAATGTAACATATTTTTGCAACTTAGATTAGATTAGATGTTTTTTCTGTGTTGCTTTGTCATGGTGATGTGATGTAATGTCATTGTGATGTTCTGTCATGTATCGTTCTGTCATGTGCCGTTATGCCTTATTTCGTTTAGTCACTGTGTCGTTCTACCATAAATAATTGTGAAGCCTGGTATTTTGAGGAATGACAGGAATCAAAGATGGATGATTTTTAATAGCATAATAACGGTTTGTGGATTGACATTGTAAAGACTTATTTTAAATTAATAATGTAAAAATGCAAAAAAAACAAAGCTTTCCTTCGCGAGTAGATTTATTCCTTCATGGGATAATCTAAATCTAAATCTAAGCTGTGTATATATATATCATTTAAGATTCATATTACACGCATTCCCACGAGCAGACATGTATAATTTCGCGCTTACACATGCCGCATGTGGACCTACAATATAAAAACCGAATCTGAAATGAACATAAGCCCTGCAACTCTTGCCGACCTTCCCTGAAATAGGGGTGACACTGGCAAAGTGAACCATTTTTTACAGTATGGGTGGTCAACCTTATACCAACCTATAAGTCAAGGAATACAAACTATTAATTACATTTAAGTATATTAAACAAACAAACACTTAACAATTAAACAATAAAAATTAAAACCTACAAAACACATTCTATCAAAAAGTGAAAAATGTATTTTTAAAGCCTCAGCCTTAAACGCTAGCATTACAGATCAACCGCCATTTTTTTCGGTCCTTGCATATTTCTTTCATTTAATCCAGAATCATTTCCTTTTTCATACAAGCTCTCCTTTTATTATGACTCTGGATATCCCATTCATTCGCTATTTCGGAACTTTGGTCCATCCATACCTTTCTCGGTCTTCCTCTACCACGGCATCAATCTATTCTTATAATGCTTGATTTTTTAATTCCGGGTTTTGACCGTGGTCCATCTTTTTGCTTCTTTTTTCTTTTTATTCTTTCTTGCTACTTCTTCAGCTGACGTTTCGTCTCCTCTGTGGGTGACTTCTTGGGAGCTCTGCTCACTTCTGAGGTTTCAAAAAAGGCGGCGTGCTTTTATTTGCTGATTCTAAAGGAGGCGTGGCTTAATTTTAAGGTATTTAACTACCCTCTGTCACAGCTTCAATTGTACTCAATCAGGTTTTGTTTAATTTTAAGCATTATTCCTTTCTATTAAAATTTTATTTTTATAAATTTCAATGGCTTCTCTATAAAGCCGTGCATAATATCCATGAGCCTTTGCAATTTTTTTTTTTTGACATGATGAATTGCTGAGGAATGTCCTCCTCACGAGTTCTCTTTAAATAAATATGCAGATTATGGTATTACAGAAGTTGCCCGAGGATTTTAATTCACGCGAAGACCAAGTTAAAGTTTTAATTTACGGAGACCGAGTAAAGTTTTAATTTAAATTAGGAGTCCGCCGGGGAGCCGAGGCTTTGAGTAGAGGAGTCGGAATAAATCTGAAACGCATTAAATATTAACTCTTTGTGGACGATCGGCTCTGTTTCACATTACAAAAGAAATATGTTCAGTGTTTATTGTTAAGAAAAATAACTTTCACATCATTTTTAAGTAAATGCCTACAAAGAAATAGCTTCGTTCTTAGGCAGAACTCTGTAATAAAAATTGCAAAGATATATTAACACCTAAAATTTCATAGATTAAAATAAAATATTCTTTGTTACAATTCACATGAGTTTTTATTTTTTAAAAACACTATCGGTTTCGGGGAAGATGGGAGGTATTGCTTCTCCCGAAACCGGTAGTGTTTTTAAAAAATAAAAACTCATGTGAATTGTAACAAAGAATATTTTATTTTAATCTATTAAAATGAACTTTCACGAAGTAACTGCTAAAAACCCAGATAACCTAAAATTTATATTAAATGTCAGCCCACCAATAGAGATGTGTAATTCGACAAACACCGGCAAGCTTGAAAACTTGCTAGAATGTTCCAGGCCATGTTCATCTTTCATGTTTATCTCAGCGGCTTTGATTATTATTATTGGTATAAGGTTCACTTTGTCAATGTCACCCCTGTTTCAGGGAAGGACGGCAAGAGTTGCAGGGTGTATGCCCATTTTCGATTTGGGTTTTTATCCTGTAGGTTTGCTGCACGTGAAGGTATTTATTTGAGAGGACACTGGTACAAAATTGAAAATGACGTTAACGTTAGCAAGGCGAAAGTACTTCAGGTAAAATAAATGCTCACTTTGTTAAAATATAGCTCTGTGTTTGAAAAAAAAGCGATATATTACGTTCTTATTTATTATATGTTTATTCGTTGTAAAGAAATCACGTGTAGATGAAAAATAAAGGATTTCCAAATAAGTTTTCTCCAACAAAATGTTTGGAAATACTCGTGAACACTCAATTCGTGGAACGTCCCTTTGTTATATTTACAGTATAATTTTAAATAAATACACAACAGCGGCAGCTTCCGAAGGCTTCTCAGGTAAGATAAATCTGCCGTGGACCAAGATATTGTTGGTAACAGCATGGCGGTAGTAATTCAAGGGAGTGGCAATGAATGTGTTTTCCAAACGACATGATGCACCGTGTTTGACGCCTTTATTGATAGTGCTGTCTTGCTCCCGACATACATATATTTTAGTTATTTTCTATGTAAGCAACGTGTTTCCATCCTCCGTCTTCAATCTATGTACATATCACTATAGAAACCTATGATATCACCATAGCAACGGTATTTGTTTTGAATACCACTCTAGTGTTGTCGAAAGTATGAAAATATCTGATACATTCCGAATTCAAAAATAAATGATTTTCACAAGTATCTTTTACGGCGTGCATAGAAGTTAAATACTTGAATAAGCAAGTATCTATATACTTGAACATTACTAGTTCTAGAATTGGCTGTTCCGTTTGCAAAAAAAAAAATTCAACAAATGAAAAATTAATTTTATGAAAGCCATCATCAAAAGTTTGTTTTAAGTGGAGTATTATTCCACATTTTTTAGAAACAAAAAAATCTTTTGTTGGCACGTTAAAAAAATTTCAAGTGTTGCATTTATATGTTTTTTTTTCCAATCAGGTAACACACCTGTGGACATTTGGAACGTTACCGATAGACTGAATTTTGGATAATGCGTGAGTCCTATTCTCAAAGGATTGCTTTCTTAGCCCACCTAGTTCTTACATATATCGATAGATAGAAGTTCTCGAGTCTGGCGGATTTCTTCCCGACAACCTCCGAAGACTTCCGATGATACCTCTGTCAATAAAAGCAAGCTTTTGTAAGCTTTTGGAAATTTATTTTAGAGCTTTTTGTTATCAGGGTTTTTACAGAGCTTTTAAAGGAAATAGATATATAAAGCTCTCCAATTTTTTCGATAAGTTTTTCAATATTGAAAATGTAAACGCCGCAAATTTACACATGAAGTGCAACTTCTTGCCGCGTTATCCTCTAAAGGTTTCGCATGTGGCGAGTAGAACTTATTTATTTTTACAGGTAAAGGAGCTGGCCTTATGCCAACCAATTTAGTTCAAGTGGAGGTTTCCCAGTGTTCCCGAGGGGGCTGGTACTCATTTTTTGGAAGGCTGAGTAAGCCTTGCCGGTATGTTTTGGGTTTTGAAATAAACACCGAAATGAGAAATCATTTCTGACACGGTACGTGGGATTCAAACCCGAGCTCTCGGTGCAAAATGTAAGCACTCTAGCCACTGAACTATTAACCAGACTGTATCAAATGCTTCAAAGCCAGAAAATTAACATTCAATATAAAGAGTAAATCCAACATTTGCGATGCTGACCCAACTAAATGAAATCTGTTACACTTTATCCTTGTTTTGCTTCAGTCAGTATATTAACTATTCCCACACAATCTGTTACACTTTATCCTAGTTTTGCTTCAGTCAGTATATCAACTATTCCCACAAAATCTGTAACATTATATTCTAGTTTTAATTCAGCCAGTATACCAACAGCTATTCCCACACAATCTGTAACATTAAATCCTAGTTTTGATTCAGCCAGTATATCAACTATTCCCACATAATATATATATATAAGGATAATTTATTTTAATGTACACATAATTAAAGAGCGCCGTTTTTGTGTGTGTCACACCTCAAGGGCCCTCTCAAATCACGGATAAGATTTCTTGTAAAGATGTGTCTTTAGTGCTCCTTTAAAGACACCAACAGTCTTTGCCTTCCTCACATTAGGTGGCAGTCTGTTCCACTCCATTGGTCCCGCAAACCGGAAAGCACGGTCCCCAAAATTAGTGCGTGTCTGACGGTGTGGCTGAACCAAGTCCACCACGCCATCCCCTGCAGATCTGAGCGTTTGGCGCCTCAAATCCCTCTCAACGGGTGTAAACATGTCAGCCAAATATGAAGGAGCTGTACCATTTACAGCCTTATACACCATCAGACAAACACGGTAGACCACCCTCTCCGGAAAACGAAGCCAATGCAGTTTCCCTAACAATGGAGTAATGCGAGTAAATTTAGACATCCCGAATATGAGTCTTGCCGCTGAATTCAGCACAGACTGAAGACGGTTGAACTGCTTTTTCGGCTGACCTATGTACAGCGTTGAGCAATAGTCAACTCGTGACATCACAAAGGCATTAACCAGGGTCTTGACTGCTCCCGACGGTAAACATCTCCTGATCGCCTTTATCTGGCGAAGTTCAAAAAATGAGGAAGATACAGTCAAGTTCAATTGCTCTCCCATTGTGAGGTTCCGATCCAGTGTGACTCCTAGAAGTCTGACTGAGTCGGAGGGCTGAATCAGCTCTCCCCCAATGGAGAGTGGTACTCGAGTTGTCAAAAGATGATCACGCCTGGTTGTAGCCGCCCACATCACTTCTGTCTTACCCATGTTAAGGATTAGGCCATTGCTTGTCATCCATTCACCAATCTCCGCAATGCAAGCTGCCACCCTGTTACTGAGAGTTTGTGCCATATGTGGCTGACACTGAGAGTAAATTTGCCAGTCATCTGCATATGCATGTGTAATGAGGCCCCATTTCTCAACTATACTCTCAATGTCAGCAGTGTATAAAATAAACAGGATCGGTCCCAGTACAGACCCCTGCGGCACCCCGGAGATCAGCGAATAGGAAGGTGAGACACAGTCACAAGTACGCACTACCTGCTTGCGATCCGCCAAGTAGGAGGAGAATAAGAAGATAATCTGTTACACCATATCCTAGTTATGATTCAGCCAGTATATCAACTATTCCCACACAATCTGTAACATTATATCCTAGTTTTGATTCAGCCAGTATATTAACTATTGCCACAAAAATCTCTAACACTATATCCTAGTTTTGATTCATCAGTATATCAACTATTCCCACACAATCTGTTTCACTACATATATCCTAGTTTTGATTCAGCCAGTATATTAACTATTCCCACACAATCTGTTACACTTTATCCTAGTTTTGCTTCAGTCAGTATATCATCTATTCTCACAAAATCTGTTACACAAAATTTTAGTTTTGATTCAGCCAGTATATCAACTATCCCCAACAATCTGTTACACTATATTCTAGTTTTAATTCATTCAGTAAATCATCTATTCTCACACAATCTGTTACACAATCTCTTAGTTTTGATTCAGTCAATATATCAACAATTCCCACACAATCTGTTACATTATATCCTAGTTTTGCTTCAGTCAGTAAATTTACTATTCCCACACAATCTGTTACACTTTATCCTAGTTTTGATTCAGTCAGTATATCAACTATTCCCACACATTACTTCCTGAGTAAGTAGACATGGGATCTCCTACATCCCCCATAGGCCTCAGGGTGAACTTTCGAAAGCTCCCCTCTCACCTGAAGATGTGCCTCGTTCCTCCCCACGTCTCCCTGCCTGCAGCAACACCCGATGTTCGTTACTGCTTGTTTGTTGTTGGGGAGTTGCCGTGGAAAGTTGCGGAGTATATTGATTTTCAGTCTGCAGTGATGTATTATTGAAATTATCTGCAAGTTTTTTGGATGTCAACGTTGTTAACTTGGTTTCTTGTCACATAACAGCACAGTGACAAAACATCACGTGGCGTAACATCGCATGATATTGCACCACTACATATCCTTGCAGCTTAGATTATGGATAGAATGTCATTACATTATAATATGATACAACATCACATGATAAGACATCACATGATTTTAGATTTCATGATATTGCATCACATGACTTTACCTCACATGGCCTTAAAACACATGACATTACATCTCTTGACATTTCATCACACCACATGATATTACACCACATGAGATTACACCACATAACATTACATGACATGATAAAACATCACATGACAATAAATCACAGTATTACATCACATGACATTACACCACATGACATTACACCACATGAGATTACACCACATAACATGACATGACATGATAAAAAATCACACGACAATAAATCAGATGACATTACATCACATGACATTACACCACATGACATTACACCACATGATATCTCAAATCATGACAAAACATAGCATGACATTATACTACATGATATTATATCACATAAAATGACATCACAATGACAATTGTTAGTCCATGAGTTGTTTTGTCACGCAATAAAATACCAAAGATTATAAATTTTAATGTCTAAGTAGCCAGCATTGCAAGTCAACCGCCATTCATCATCATTCCGCCTTATACGCTACTCTTCTCAATTCTGTACTGAATCACACGTTTGGGAAAGTACACTTAATTATGTAACTTAAGTTTTTTAAATTTCAAAGCAAGGTAGATCGATGAAAGAAGTTATTTTATTCTTTTTTCAGTTTAGCCATAAGGTAACATAATATGTTATATATTATTGTCTTTTTTAAAAATCAGTCTTGCAGATGATTGATTTTGTGTTTCCGGGCTTTGACCGTAGTCCATAGTTTTTGCTTACTTAGAACCATAGTTTTTGCTTCAAGAAAAGAAGCAAAAACTATGGGCCACGGTCAAAGCATGGAAACACAAAATCGGGCATCTGAATCCGGCCTTGAAAGCCTAAAAACATTTATCAGTCTTTCAAATTACGTTCAACACGCTGACAAAATATAGGAATAAGAATAAAAACCTTGACAAGAGATTTCAATATTCAAAGTGGCTGGTTTGAAAGCTCCAACTTGCCATTGAGGTGCTTTTATTGTAGAGTTAATATATTTTATATCACAAAGGTGCTGCCGGTAAGTGTATGTATTTATTCTGAAAGCTTTCGGGTCGGAAAGCTCGCTCGGGCTTTTGGGAGGCTCTGCGTCCCGTTATGTCTAACGGACAACAAGGAGCTTTTCGCTGCTGCCGTTGTAAGAGCCTCACAAAATAACGACGCAAATAACGAAAAAAATCGTTTATATCGGTGACAGAATAGACCGAAACAGTGACAAAACGATACATATCATAACGACACATGATAAAACAGCACAGAAAAAACATCACATGACAAAACATCACATACCTTAAACAGAACATACCATAAAGAGCAGATGAAAGAACGTGACAAAAGATCACAAACAACACAAACATTTGATGATGATGATGATGCAACATCCTTTCTTCTGGGCTTGTAGACCATGCTTCAGTATTTCTTCTCAGGAGGCTGTTTTTTTCTTCTTAGAAGGTTGCTACGTTTCGTCAGTGAACTTGTGACTGACTTTTTCAAGGCTCGTACTTGAACTTGAACATCTGAAGCCACCTATGAAAGCCTAAAAATACTTATAACACAAACATTTATTTTGCTTCCACACGTCATATTATGCGACTCCTTCGGGGATGACGCGGTAAGGAGTTGCTCTTCATGTGCAGATTAGGCAGTTTTTTAAATTTAATGATAATAACCCAGGGCGTTATTTTTTTTCGTATGCTTTACCGAGTAATATAATGCAAGAGCTCCAGACGCGTGCATAGGGTATAGGCAAATACATTTCAGAATAAATATTTTCTCCCGTTCCTTTAAAATAACTTATTTAAAATTGACTGAAGTGCTAACGATGACTCCAATTCAAGTTAAATTGGGAATTTAAAATCTGAACATCAAGGTTAAATGTTTTTCTATCATGAATTGCCTACCTATTAGGCGCATGTGCCTGTATGGGATGAGCTCCACCTGATGAGCTCCACTTTCTTTATCCCACTTGTTGTCATGACGTTTATGATGTTTTCTGTTTTGTGATGTTTTTTTCATGTGCCGTTTATGGTATATTCTGTTTTAGGTTTGTGATGTTATGTTATTGTGATGTAGGTACCTACTTTCCTGTGTTGTTTTGTCATGTATCGTTCTTTCATATGTTATTCTGTCATAAGTCCTTATGTCATGTGACGTTTTGTCACTGTGTCGTTATAGCATGGAACCGTTTATATCTGTGCCGTATTTTTAGAGCTATCGATCATCTACGAGCAATTTTTTTGTACGATTATGTTTTAAGTAACGATGCAGACGTTTTTTTTTAGTTGTGTGGAGTTTTGATTGAAGTATGGTTTTTAAACTTGTTAAAGTTTGTGATTTTACACAGTGAAAATGAATTTGTATGATAATGTTTAAAATTAAAAAAAAAAACATAGAGTTTTATTTTCACAAATCGAGGATTTCTTTTACCTCAAGTACTTTTGACTTTTCCCCACTAAAAAAACTCTTCACTTGAAGTGGTTGGGCGTATTACCCCATTGGGGCCCATTACCTGTAAAAATAAATATTTTCCACTCGCTGCAAGGAGTCACACTCTATGTGTAGCTTAGTTGTTTTTTTTTTGCGTTCAGAGGCTTTCTCCATCTCAAGTGGAAAATAAATATAGTTACAGAAACAGTTTGGAAACAACAGAACAAGTAACGAAAATATTTTTGCGTGTGGCCGAAAGTGCGTGCAAAAATCAACAAGAATTTCACAAAATCGCAAGCTGGATTTGCAAATTATAGAGTCGGATCGCAATAAAGAAAGCGAAATTCTCGACTTATTGTTTTGTCTGAATTGAGGTTAAATTTTACATAAAAACAAAAATCTCATTTCCAATAATAGTTGTTATGAAAAAATCCAATAAAGAGCAATTTTTAGTATTCACGTAGCTCGTATATCTAACACTGGATGGCGTATCTGCATCATTATTGACGTAACTTAAAAATGAAGTAAAATTTATATTTTCAATTACGTAATTACAAAGCGAGCGTAAAAGAAAAAAATACATGAAAAAGTAAATGGATATGAATGAATTGAAAGAGGTATGTAAGGATAGGAAAACATGGAGGCATCTTTGCAGAGGCTCTGGCCACGCCTAGCGGAATGGCGACAGAGTTACAGTTACAGTATCTGTAGTCTAGTCATCTAACTAAATATAACATTTACGAATATATTTTAAACTATGCTCTTCGTTGTGTTAAACAACTCATATACTTTTACCAAAGACCGGTCATCAAAGGACCATCCAGACTTACAGCAACTTGGTATTGAATACGAGTTTAAGGCTAACACAGCCGGCTGATGATGCTACAGAGTTGCTTTCCAGGATCTGTGCCGTAGTCTGGGAGAGCTGAAGCTTCCGGACGTTTCGTCCATACCTACGATGGCTTTCTACAGCATGAATGTGAAATGATGAAAAATATCCTGATGAAACTATCAGGAATTTTACAGTTTCGCAATTTTTCACAGTTTCATCAAGATCATCTTCATCATTTAACTTCACGCTTAAGAAGTTCATCGTAGACATGCGGGAAACGTCTGGAAGCTTCAATTCAAGTCTCAGTGTTCTTTTTTTATACATTTCCTTATAAATGATTCGTCAACGACGTTAGCCATGTTGAAAGCACCGGTTCCCATAGATCACCGAAGTTAAGCAACATTGGGCGTGGTCAGTGCTTGGATGGGTAACCGCTCAGGTACACCGCGTGTCGTTAGCATCTTGGACTGGTCCGTAGTCCGTAGTGGCAACACTTCGGACTCGCAAATGGAAGGTTGTGGATTCGGATCCCGGCGGAGCACAAAAATATACCATTTATATTTCGAATGTGCTCTTCGCTGGGTTGAAAAATTCATAAACCTTTACCAATGACCGGTCGCCAAAGGTCCATCCAGCCTTACAGCAACTGGGTCTTGCTTGAGTAATGGCGCTTTGTAGCGACGACCAAGCTCGTACACCTCTGCGGCACTACAACAAGTGTCATAGACCCCTAGAGTCTTTAGAATCTAGGGAGTCTCCCGCACAGGATTTCTTAAAAAAAAAAAAAAAATGAATTTTCATTACGTGTAAATACACAAACTCTAAAACAATTACGCCATGTTTAATTGCTTTCCGTCTTCAAACATACACGATAAGAGTCGTATAAATGCAAACGCCGTCAACTCCTTACGCGATGATTTTGAGAAAAATAAACTTGTGTTTTGAACGCAATTTGGAACCGTTGGAGATGACGGCGCTTGCACGAAATCATACGTTTTCAATTAAAATTGCGAAGGATTAAGAAAGGTTTTCATCCCATTACACACAGAAAATGATTTGTTACACTACGCAGAATCAAATTCAATAATTATCTCAAAAATCATAAAATTTGGAGATGACGGCGTTTGCAGTTATAGGACACATAATATCTCCTTGTTCGCCATACTTTGAGCTTTTTTGTCTTACAGATTTCTTGTTTTTAAGTTAGGTCTCTCTTCCACACTGATCAGAGCTTTTTTAATCAGACGCGCGCTCGAGCTTTCGTGGCAGCTTCGCGTGCGTGTCGCGTCCTTGCGTGCGCGCCTTGTTTATTTGTTATTAGAGCGGCTAGCCCGCTGCACGGCAAATTGGTCGCCGACAGCTCGTCCACGGTCAAGTTGGTCACACGAAAGATGATGATGATGATGATGATTTCCTTACCAGCGCCGTTTAGTGACTCAATGTCACTCTAAGGGCGCTTAGTAGTTTACTAGGCGAAAAAGTGTGTCTTTTTAGCTTTTCAATCGTCCTGGACCTCCAGATTTCTGGTGGCAGTTGATTCCAGGTCGCTGAGCCAGCCACCGTAAGAGCACGGTCTCCGAAAACAGTGTCTATTTTCCTTTTAGGTTCATTTAGCAGGATTTCTGCTTCGTTCTCTGCTGATTTCAATGTTTGTTCCCGCTTAGGACTTTTGAAACAATCAGCTCTTGAATGTAGAGAGGAGCTGCATCATGGAGAGCTTTGTAGGTGACAAGGCTAAGCTTAAACTTGACGTCTTGAGGAAACCTTAACCAGTGTAGTCGCTCTAAAAGCGGAAACAATCATCCACACGATTTTTCGAACAACGATATTTCGGTTGTAGGCAACTCGTGCACAAACACATCGGTCACAAACAATTCGGTTACACGACAGTTCATCCACACGGCTCCTTGGTCAACGACATTTTAGTCACAGATAACTCTTTCACGGACACATCCATCGCTGACAATCCAGTCACACTACAGTTACGGACGATTTAGTCAAACAACAGCTGTTGATCCACACGGCTTTTCGGCTAAAGACATTTCGGTGGCATACAATATTGGTCCACACACAAAGAAAAATTGTTCTCCGAATTTTTTTTGTAATTATTTAGTTTTCTGTTATGGAGGACAACATTGGTATAAGGCTGACCTCCCATACTACAAAAAATGGTTCATTGTTGTCAATACCACCCCATTTAGGGAACGTTGGCAAAAGCTGCAGTGTTTATGTTCACGTGAGGTTTGGATTTCAATTTGTAAGTACATATGAAGCATTTGTAAGCGCGAACTTGTACGTGCCTGCTTTTGAGCATGCATTTAATATGATTTTTCAATAAAATAAATATTTAAAAATATAAATGGTAAAACATTGTTTTAATTCACTTTATTTTATTTGTTTATGCTCGAATATTTTCGCCTAATGAGGCATCTTCAAGAGCAGAATGGTTACAAATATATTTTTATAAAATAATTTTCAAAACAATTTTCAAAACAACTTTTTTTCCCAAAACAAAAGCAAAATTCATAGACAAAAATTTTTTTAAACACAAATGTAAGATTCAAAAATGCATTATTGTTAGGTATAATGAAATTAAAAATTTGAATACAATAAAAATAAAATATGTTAGTTAAATAAAAATAATAATAGTAATAACAAATAAAAAACAAATTATTGCAATATTGGTGAAACATAGGGAATCTGCACATTCACTAAGTCTTTATTTTTATTTTTGTAGATTTCCAACGCTTCCAGAGCCATCAGTCTCCTCACTTCACACTCAGAGTGCATTACCTCTACATTGGTAATATCGAAAGTATGGTCTTTATCAATGCAATGGTCTGCCATCTCAGAGTATGCAGATAAGCCTCTGAGTGCTCTGGAATGTTCTTTAAATCTTGTGCGTACTGATCTCCCTGTCTCACCAATATATAAAGCCTCACAGTCATTACATTTAATTTTATACACTCCACCCATATCCAATTTATCTACTTTATCCTTATTGTTGAACAGTAATTTATGTAGATTGTTTATTGTATAAAAAGCAAAGTTTATATCATGTTTTAAAATTTTTTTAATTTTGTATGAAATACTATTATTTACAAATAAACATTTTCGCCAAGGTCTATCTAAATTTTGATTAGTAATTACAGGATAAATAAATTTTTTGAAAAAGTCCTGGATATCATGTTTCTTAATTATCTGTTTTATTTCATTTTCTTTATACCCATTATTGATTGCAATACCCATAATACATTTGTATTCTTTCCTATATTCCTCATCATCAAGTGGCAACTGTTGTAACCTATGGGCCATGGCATGAAATGCTGACATCTTTTGAGAATATGGATGATTAGAAAATTTATGTATTATGGTAGCTGTATATGTTGGCTTTCTAAATATTCCAAATTTAAATTGACTATTTACAATTTGGATGCTTATGTCTAAGAAATTTAAAACCCCCCCCTGTTCAATCTCTAAAGTGAATTGAAGTGACGAATTAATGGAATTAATGAAATTTAAAAATATATCCAACTGTCTTCTGGAACCTGTCCAAACACAAAAAATATCATCAACATATCTAAAGTAACAAAACACACACTTTAGTAATTGATTGCTTGATGAAAATATTTGATTTTCAAAGGAATCCATATAAATATTGCTTAATAATGGGGAAAGTTGGTTTCCCATCGGTAAAGAATCCAATATTTTGTAAAATTTTTCATCAAATGAAAAATAATTTTGACTCATACACAATTTTAACAAATCAATAATTTGTTTCTTTTTATTTGAATCTGTGTAATTACTCTCTAATTTGTGTTCAATTATCTCCACAACTTCTGAAACTGGAACATTTGTAAAAAGATTTTTAACATCAAAAGATACCAGTATTGAGTTTTCAGGTGGTTTCATGGTGATTAATTTTTGAGTTAATTCAAATGAATTTTTGATACTATATTTGGACGTGAATTGTGTATGAGTCAATATTTGTGAGTTGAGAAATTTTGAAACCTTAACAGCTGGAGCCTTAATATAAGATACTACAGGTCTCGTGGGGTAGTCTTGTTTGTGTAATTTAATTAAACCATAAAGTCTTGGTGCAATAGGGTTCATTAATGTTAAATTTCTTTTTTCAATCATAGTAAAGTCGCTTTTATTTAGATAACTATTTAATTCTTTTTGATATTTTTCGGTTGGATCTGCAGGTAATATCAGGCATTTGTCATCTACAATGGCATTTTTCAGTTTATCCAAGTACAATTTTCTATCAATAGCTACAATTGAATTACCTTTATCCCCTTTTGTCATTATGATTTCATTATCTTTTATTTTCTTCCTCAAATTGTTGATTATTTTATTATTCTTGTTTCTTTCTATAGTTTCCGATTTATTTAAAATGTTGATATTTCTTTGCAACTGAGACTTTAGATTGTACAGCTCTCTGTAGACAGTATATAATACGTGACTAAAATGTCGTTGACCTTAAAATCGTGTGCGCGAACTGTCGTTCAACCGATTTGTCTGTGATGGATATGTTTGTGGAAGAATTCCCTGTTACCAAAATGTTGTTGATCGAAAATTGTTCCGTGACCGATTTGCCCATGGCCGTTCTGCCTGTGTACACAGACTGTGGTCACAGACAACCCTGTGACCGAAATTTCGTTGAGACCGAAGAACCGTGTGGATAAACTGTCGTGCAACCGAATGGTCTGTGATGGATGTGTCAGTGACAGAATTGTCGTTCACTGATAAGTCGTGTGGACGAATTGTCGCGTTACCGATTTGTCCATGGCCGAGTTGTCTGTGACCGATTTGTCGTGTAGCCCGGCCAGCCATCACGTGACAGCCTGAAGCAATAGTTGCTGAAACAATGGCACAGGAATATGTATTCCACATTCCATACTCAGACTTATTAAGTAAGTTTTTCTCTCAGTGCGACAACTTAATTAAGCCGCTAGTTCTGATGAAGATTGATATATTTGTGAGTTTCTATATCTATAATCTAAGTTGCAAAGATACACCACATTTCAGATTGATATTAAATGCATCCCCATAAGCAGACACGAATAAGTTTGCGCTTACACATGCCGCATGTGGACTTACAACATAAAAACCCGATCGTAAATGAACATAACGTAACATGAAAATGAATGTAACTCTTGCCGACCTTCTTTGTTACAGGGAAGTGTTCCTACTAGACTACGGACCGGTCACATTTACAAAGTATAATTTTACAGTCAGCTGATTTGAATATCGGAGCGAGTAGAGCATGTTCGCTTGCAGTCAGCATAACAGCATATCGATGGTTAAAAGGAAACAGGGCATAAGCGACTTTTTGGTCAAAAATGAGTTATGAATACGGCGAGGCCGGCCCCCTTACCTGTAAAAATAAATAAGTCCCGAAGCGCCACATGCGACCCCTTCGAGGAAACGCATGCAGGAAGTTACACTATATGTGTAGCTTAGTTGCGTGCGTGACCACCCATGCTGTAAAAAATGGTTCACTTTGCCAATGTCACCCCTGTTTCAGGGAAGGTCAGCAGGAGTTGCAGGGTGTATGTTCATTTGAGATTCGGGTTTTTATATTGTAGGTCCACATGCGGCATGTTTAATCGCGAAAATGCATATAATTTGAATCTTTAATGCTACATAAATTTGCAACTTAGATTAGATTAGATAAGAATGCTATCCTACTTAAAATTTTCCGCTCTTTCTAATGCGTGCACTCACATAGTTCTACAATGACTTTTTTTATGCCCAATAAAAAAACTGCGTTTTTAAAGTATGGTGTTGGTGTAACCGACGAAATTTTGACCTTTTTTGTCCTAAAGGCGCTTGTGACATAAAAAAATCTTAAAAGATCGTAAAATCACATGAAGAGGAATGCCAAATTTTAACGATATGATAAACAATAAAAAGGTTATACCATTTTTCTCCAATCTCAAACTTTAATCTGCTCTCTTGAAAAATTTGGTATTTGTCACTTATGCCCTATGACCTTTTAACCGTCGATATGTAGTACAGTCCCCGCGCACGCTGCAGATGCTCTGTTTCGTTTAGTCTCACATATCAGTATTCTGGTAGGATGCACTATTCAATTTGTTTGCATTTCACTCTGATGTGCAGCCAGAGTATTGATGAATGAGCGGGATAGCACCATCAACTGATAGACAGGCAGTTTCTACTGATAACAAAAACAGTTGAAAATACATTTATTGTACCATATCGACGCGACGGTTAAAAGGAAATAGGGCATCTAATCTAATCTAAGTTGAAAATATATGTAGCATTAAAGATTCACATTATATGCATTTTCACAAGCAGACACGTATAAGTTATGCCGCATGTGGATCTACCACATAAAAATCCGAATCTCAAATGAACATACACCCTGCAACTCCTGCCGACCTTCACTGAAACAGGGGTGACATTGGCAAATATAACCATTTTCTACAGTATGGGTGGTCAGCCGCATACCAACCTCGAGGAACAAACAAAACAAATTACATTTTACTATCAACAAGCATAAAATAAACAGGCTTAGGTTCACACGTCCCAAAGAGTTACAAATGAATGAATGTTTGCGCTGTCATTTACGCATATTTTTTATTGTGGGACTCCCTCCTGTGATGCAGAAGACCAGCTGTTGTTCCATCTTTTGGGTGGTCGGACTGGTAGACGCTGCGCTGGCCGTCTAGTATTTCTTGCGCGAATATTCCGGTTAACCTGATCTCGCTCATGCGGTCTACATGGTCTCTCTATAAACCAGTTCTCTCCTACTCCATATGATGATGGCAGCAGAAGAAAAAATATATAAACGCAATTACATTTTAGTAACAATATGAAACCTTAAGAAGTGGTGTCTATCCACGATAGGGGATAGAGTAGATTAATTTCGATTTTACCAGAAAAAGCAATAAATGGTATTGTGAGGCACAATACCTTTATTCCTTTTTCGGGGAAAATCGAGATGAGTCTTCTCTATTCCCTATCGTGAATAGACACCCTGATCTAGAATTGAAAGAAATAGACGAAAACTTCAGGGGTATTTTAATTCAACCTTGCACCCATTCTATACGAGATCTTTTTCTCATTTGAGAGCTTTCGTTTCTCGCAAACGCTACAGCGACAGTTTAGAACGGCACAGTGACAAAACGACACACGACATAACGGAACAATATGACAGAACGACACGTGACAGAACATCACAATGACAGTAGATCACATTACAAAATATCACTATGACGAAACAACACAGAAAATACATCACTATGCGAAAACCACACAATGACAAAACATCACATACCTAAAACAGAACATGACATAAACGGCACATGAAAACAATGACAAAAATTCCAAACATCTTGCCTTGTGATATTTTGTCATTGTGACGTATTTTCTGTGACTTCTTGTCATAGTGATGTCCTGTCATTGTAATGTTATGTCATGTGTCGTTCCGTCATGTGTCGCTATGTCATGTGCCGTTCTATCTTGTCACCGTAGCGTTTGCGAGAAACATAAGCTCTGAAATGAAAAAAAAAGCTCTCTTATAGAATGGGTGGAAGGTTGAATCAAAATACTCCTGAAGTTTTAGTCTATTTCTTTACATTCTGAATCAAATCACTGTTAAAGGTTCAAAGTTTGATGTACGTACTTTCCTGTGCTGTTTTGTCATTTGCCGTTCTATTATATGTTGTTGTATTATGTGTCGTTTTGTTATGTGTCGTTATGTTGTGTATCATTCTGTCATGTGTCGTTCTGTCATGTGTTGTTATGTCACTGTTTTGTTCCACCATGGAACCAACCGCTGCACACAGTGAAGGCTATAACGCCACCGCTGAATGATATCCTAAACCCTAAAGCCTTGGCGGAGAAAGCTCCCAGGACGTAAGGAAGCGCCACCACACCGACCGCAATGCGAGCTTTCGGAACTACGTGTTATTGATACACTGAAAGTGCATTGTTGAGCTTTCAAATTACATTTTCGCTGGCCGTGAGCTTTTGAGAGCTTTTTATAAACTTTGTTCAAAAAAGCTCTTAAGATTTTATCTCAAATTTAATCTAAAGAATATTTTAAACCTTAAGCAATGTTTATTTATTTTTTCTTTTATATCAAAAAGCTCTTTGATTTGATTTGTTTAGAAAAATAAACTCAAAACTTTAAATACTTTCATTTTGTTTATGTACAGTGGCAGAATTGTCTGTTGTTTCGGTAGTTTAAAATAATTCTTGGAAATTTCGATAAAAAATTAATGTTTCGTTAAAACAATCGTTACCAACGTTAAAAAAACCTAATCTAAGCATATATCGTGACTAATTGCTGCGTTATCCCCAAAAGGGTCGCATGCGGTGATTTGGTACCTATTTATTTTTACGGGATAGGAGGCCGGCCGCGGCCTCACGCCAACCACTTCAGGTAAAGTGGGGGCTTCCCAACTACCGAGGGGGCTGGTTCTCATTTCTTGTTATGGATGAGTAGAACTTGCCTATATTTTATTATGGGTTTAAATAAACATCGAAATGGGGAATCATCTCTGTTGGATTCGAATACGAGCTCTCGGCATGGAATGCAAGAACTCTACCAACTGAGCTATCGACCAGACTATATTATATAAAGTGGTAAGTTGTATATGGCGCCATTTACTGGCACTAGTCACCAGTGGCGAAGGGTGCGATACAAGCCGGTTCCCATTGGCTTCCCTTTTAAAATGATGTAACAAAGTAGTTAAAAATATAGGCTCAAAGTAAGAAAAAAAATTTAAAACCAAAGAAACAATACTTTTTTTCCCGCATTGAAACCATGCAGTCTACTTTATTATTATTTTTGCCTCATTTTAAACCAGGAAACCGATGGGAATCGGCTTGTATGGCTCCCTTCGCCACTGCTCACCCCTGTTTTGAATCCCAGTTTCCAAATTTTAATTCATTCAGAAATAAATTGTGTTGGTTTTTCCGGGATGAAAAGTGGAAAGTGAAGAAATGAAAGAGGAAGTCTGCGCTAGAATTTTAGAGTAGGACCTCATTACGCACAACAATGGGGGAATGCTGCCACCAGGCCAACCATTGTCCTCTTTATTGTCTCTCTCTAATAACGTTGTACTCTCCATTTAACCTGCTTTTTCAAGGAGATGGCGAAATTCAGAGATGTATTTAAAAAAAAAAAAATTCAAATAATTATTTTCTAAAAATACTGTTTGTTAAATTAAACAATATTAGGATTATTTATTTGGTGAGCTCGGTTTTTATGTGAACTACAGCTCAAAAAGCCTTTGCAAACTTGGTCGTCGCTATAAAAAGTAACGCTGGATGGACTTTTGGTGACCAGTCTTAAAAGGTACTTACATTAATTTTTCAACCTAGCGAAAAGCATTTTTGAAAATACAAACGGTATATTTTTTGTGCACTGATGGGATTCGAACCCACGATCTTCTATTTACGAGACGAAAGGTCGGCAAAAGTTGCTAGGCTTTTATTCATTTGAGTTCTGTTTAGTTTTACAGTTAAGGGACCTATATGTAGGTATGACGCTGACCACCCATACTGTAAAAAATAGTTCAATTTGCAAATTTTGTTCCTGTTACAGAAAAGGTCGTTGCAGGGTACATGTTCTTTTGAGATTTGGGTTTTAGCTTGTAAGTACACATGCAGCGTTTGTTAGCGCAAACTTACGCGTGTCGGGTTTGTACGAATCGTAAATGTTAACATATCTTTGCAACTCAGATTATAGATTAAAGTCATAAATTTTTAGTAAGAGATGAATTGTTTTTCATTCCTTTTAAATGTAATACATTCACTAGAAGTAAAAACTTAAAAGCAGACATTTTATTGTTAAAGATAGATGAGTAGACACATTATTTATTTTATGTCTTTTTACAAAGTAAACTCATCCAGAGACCGGGGAGAGAGGACGTCTAAACGGGCACAACAAAGCGTAATCTCATTATCGCAAAACGAATGAAAGAATGGGGAAATGAAAGAAGGAATTGAGAGATGAAAGTGGGAATACAGGGATGAAAGAGTGATGAAAGACAGAGATGAAAGATGAAAGTCTAGGGTTATTTTTAATGGCAGAATTGACTTTTACACCCGGTATTTTCAACGTTCGTATAGCGCCTTTATGCTGAATTAAAGAGACGCACTTATGTCCATTGTGTGGGTTGTTTTTCTTTTGAGTGTAAAGTCACACATGCTAACACAACGTTGAAAATACCGGACTTAAGATGCATATTATATTAGATTTTGTAGTGTTTGTGTATTCACACAGTGAAAATTCATTTTATTTAAAATAAAATTATTTTTTCTTAAACGTAGTTTAATTTTCACAACAATATTTTATATCTCGAGCACTTTCGACCATCAATATTCAGGTCATTATCAAGAGTGATCTTCTTTATTGTACCTATATCTACCTATTTATTTGAATTTATATATATATTGTTATGTAAATATAAATATTGAAATAAGTATGGGTAGTTATAGTTATAAGAGTCCTCATAGGTATAGGTAGGTAGGATCGATAATTGTGTATAAGTGTAGAATTCTCTAGGCTAAGTAGGTACTTGTTATAATTATAGGAATTCTGTATTACATTTGTAGGTAGGATTTTGGTTGTATCTCTAGGTAGTACGTGAAGCGTCGAGAAGTAATAATTACTCTGGAACCGTCTGGCGACTTTAGTTCTGGATCATACTGCTCTGAAGAGTATAAAGGTGCGAATGGCCTGCAGAGCGGGCCAGTATCATAGCGACTAACAAACACATCGAAGCCATCTGATCAGTGAACCGAAACCAATGGAATAATCGAGAAAGTAGTGTGAAAATAAATTTTGCAACTGTGTAAAATAAATAACTATTGAAGAAGACCTGTGTATTTTTAATTTGAAGACAATTGAACCCTAATTTCGTAACAATTGGCGTCAGGTGCGGAATTGTCAGGAAAAATTAAGATCTTCTGTCTAAAAATAAATAAAATAAATTAAATAGTGTTAAAATGAACTTTATTCAAATTGAACTTTGTGTGAACTGACTTTTGTGAAAACAAGTGTTTAAATAAATTTTTGTTAAAAGAAAAGACGCAAAAGCAAGTTGCTTATAAATTCTGGAACATCATATGGAACATAATTCTGGACATAATTCTGGACATAACATAATGACTATTTTACCGCATTGAGAAAGTCATCAAATTGGACCATAGTTTTTTATTATTGTGTGTGATTAAAAAAAAAAAAAAAAAAAAATAAATAAAAATCTTGAAAAATATTACAAAAGAACGTTCCAGATTCATCGAGAAAAAGTTTTTGAATAACTATCCTTTGTTTACAAGTGTGTGAATGTACATTAAGTACCTACCTGTGTGTTGACTTGAGACGAAATAAATAATTATGTACTATCAGACATTATTATGTTAAATAATATTGGTGAATTAAAAATAAATATTAAAAGACAGTACCTACCTACCAATCAGTGTAATCAGACAAATTATTATTTTTGCTAAAGTACGTATTCAAAACAGCTATATATATAAAACTCAAAACTTGTATTAAATAAATTTAAAAATATTTTCGTTTTGAAGTAAATTTAAAAAAAAATGGCAACCAAAGTGAACGTCAAGGACCTCAAAGTCACAGAGCTTAAAAATGAGCTTCTGGAGAGGGACCTGGAGACCTCAGGAGGAAAGGCAGCCTTACAAGCACGCCTCATAGAGGCCTTGGAACAGTCAGGCGAAGACCCGGCATATTTTGTCATGGCGTCTGGAGGGGACCGCGCCTTGGACGAGCTAAATATCAGCATCAACAGTAACCTGACAGGACTGAAGACTGAGATGGCTGACAACGCCAAGACCCTGGAGGAGAAGATGGCTGACAACGCCAAGACCCTGGAGGAGAAGATGGCTGACAACGCCAAGACCCTGGAGGAGAAGATGACCAGTAACCTGACAGGACTGAAAGTGGAGATGGCTGACAACGCCAAGACCCTGAAGGAGGACCTGGCAACCATGGAGGAGAAGATGACCAGCAACCTGACCGGGCTGGAGGAGAAGATGACTGGGCTGGAGGAGAAGATGACCAGCAACCTAGCCGGGCTGGAGAAGAAAGTGGCAGAAAGCTCGCGAGCAATGTCGGAGATTGAGGCCCGTGTGGCAAGCCTGGAGGATCGTCTGCGTGCCGAGCTGGCTGACAAGTGCCAGATGGAGTCCACCAGAATATCCCCCAAAGACGGCCTTCACGACGAGACCGAGGGATGCTCAACTCCAACCAGGGTCACTAGAGGGGATGACGACCCTTCGCTGTCGAAGCACAACCTTCCGACCTTCGACGGGAAGACGTCGTGGGAGGAGTATTTGACCCTCTTTGAGACGGCTGCCATGATGGGAGCCTGGAGCCAGCAGAAGAAGGCTTCGGTTCTCAGCCTGTCGCTCCGAGGAGACGCTCTCAGGGTTCTGCAGGCCATACCCCTGGACAACCGTGGTGACTTTGGGCAGCTGAAGCAGCGCTTGGATATGCGCTATGGCCACAAGTGCCTGGAGCAGCTGTACAAGTCGCAGCTGAACACAAGGGTGCAGAAGCCCAACGAGAGCCTCCAGGAGTTTGAAATGGACATCGCCCGCCTGGTACGAGACGCTTACCCGACATTCCCTGATGACATCTGCGAGAGCTTGGCAGTGGACAAGTTCCTGAACGGATTGAGAGAATGGGAGACGCAGCAAGCAGTGAAGCTGGCTCTTCCGAAGACGTTGAACAAGGCGCTAAGCCGAGCTCTCGAATTTGAGGCTGTCAAACAGTCCATCAGGGGCCACGCCAGGGTTTGTGCAATCAAGGCAGAGGAGGTCAAACTACCTACAACCGAGGAAATAATAGAAAAAGTGCTGCAGCAACTTGAGCCAACGAGACAGAAGGCGCACTGCTGGACGTGTGGCCAGCAAGGACACCTGAGCGCGAGGTGCCCAAAGTCTCAAGGACCGGAGAAATTGGAAGACGACCGCAAGGATGTAGAGACCACCATGGAGATGAACAAACGGCTGAGGAAACAGCTCCAGGATGCCGAGAGAAAGGTCAAAGTCATGGAGACGGAGAACAGGCAGCTGACGAAGAACTTGGCCAGCAGTGAAAGGGTCCGGCGAACAGCGGAGGCCGAGAGGGACGAGTTGCACGAGACTGTGCTGAGCCTGGAGAGACAGAACAAGGGGCTTAAGACTAAGCTCCAGCAGCTGGAAGCTGGGCAGGGGCCCAGGACGAAGGACACCATCGCCAACCTGGAGTCCAAGATCAGCAACACCAAGGAGGCGGGAGCTCGAATGAAGGATAACCACCGGCCAACTCAAAGAGCAAAGTGGTCAAACAATGACCAGCCCGCCCAGAGAGTACAAAAATGCGTCGCATCCAAAGAAGCGCCCCTGTTTGAGACGTTCTGGAGCAAGGTGCAAGAGGGACAGAAGATTCGCCATGGGGTGACCACAGAAGTCCACAAGGACTTATTTGAGGTCACTAGGGACCACACACTGGCATGCAGTGTACCGGAAGATCTAGATATGTCTAGAGGAATTGCACGGGTCTTCCGATACAAATTCGGAGAACCGCAACCCTCGAGCAGCCCGCAAGGAAGAGCTCTGAGACTACCGAAGGGGCGTCAACAAGCATACTGCCTGGTTGTCCCGGATTCCAGCAACCTGGAAGAGGACTACAAGGCATTGTGGGACGGCCTTGTTGAGCTGCGTGACTACATGTTGGAGGATCAGCAGGCGCGTCTGGCAATACCGAAGATGGGTGGCGGCCGCGCTAATCGAGACTGGCGGATAATCCGGAGTATGATTGAAGCAGTGTTCTCGGGAGTCGGCATCAGCGTCACGGTGTGCTGCGAGCAAGCGCAGCCGAGAGCCAGTGGGGAGAAATCCGTGGACTGCCACTTCTTCCTGACCACAGGGTGTCGACGTGGATCAGCATGCCCCTACCTACACAGAGTCAAGACTGTTCCGGGACGAAACAGTCTAGGTGGGGGGTAGTGTTATGTAAATATAAATATTGAAATAAGTATGGGTAGTTATAGTTATAAGAGTCCTCATAGGTATAGGTAGGTAGGATCGATAATTGTGTATAAGTGTAGAATTCTCTAGGCGAAGTAGGTACTTGTTATAATTATAGGAATTCTGTATTACATTTGTAGGTAGGATTTTGGTTGTATCTCTAGGTAGTACGTGAAGCGTCGAGAAGTAATAATTACTCTGGAACCGTCTGGCGACTTTAGTTCTGGATCATACTGCTCTGAAGAGTATAAAGGTGCGAATGGCCTGCAGAGCGGGCCAGTATCATAGCGACTAACAAACACATCGAAGCCATCTGATCAGTGAATCGAAACCAATGGAATAATCGAGAAAGTAGTGTGAAAATAAATTTTGTAACAGTGTAAAATAAATAACTATTGAAGAAGACCTGTGTATTTTTAATTTGAAGACAATTGAACCCTAATTTCGTAACAATATATATATATATAATTTTTTTTGGAATCCTGTGCGGGAGGCTCCCCAATTCTTGAGAGTCTTGGGGGTCTATGTCACCCTGGAAGGGTGCCGCAGAGGTGTTGCTTGAGTTATTGGTTCTGTCGTGAGGCGCTGCAAGGAAGTGGTGATTGATGTTGGTTTTGAATAAAACCGGATTAAATTGGGAAGGGAACACAGATACTGGTAGACCATTCAATAAGCGGGCAGTTTGGCAAAGGAATGAGTCATGAAAACGCCAAGTTCTCATATTTTTGAGATCGACTGCAAAGGGATGAATGAGAGTCGTACTACGAGTTTCCCTTTCTGAAATGAGAGGGGGAGGGATTAATGAATGGAGCTCATTAGAACAAGCTCCGTGGTAATATCGATAAAAAAGACTGAGCATTCCAACCTTTCTTCTGTGCTGGAGCGGCTGCAGATCGGATGTCAGAGAAGGATCATTGATCAACCTCACTGCCCTCCTTTGCACAGAATCAAGTTGGTCACTCAACTTCTTGGACATACCACACCAGAGATGGCTGCCATATTCGAAAATGGGGCGGATTTGGGATTTATACAGAGTCAATAATTGGGCTGAAGTAAAAAACCTACGAGCTCTGTATAATATGCCGAGTCGCCGGAAAGCGGAAGTTGTGCGAGACTCAATAGCATCATGGTATTTTAACTCTGATGACAGAGAAACACCAAGAAGATTTAAGTGTTCATGGTTATGTTCATGGTTATGATATAATTTTGATCTATGGTTTGTTCTTAATAATTTTAATTTGACATACATCACTCTTGATAATGACCTGAATATTGATGGTCGAAAGTGCTCGAGATATAAAAAATTGTTGTGAAAATTAAACTACGTTTAAAAAAAAAAAAAATTATTTTACATATTATATTAATTGAAAACGATATCATTTAAAATAACTGTTTGTCTATTCAAAATATATTAAGGGTTACATTCATAGCATTCATTCACTTTTGATCCTATTGTCTAGCGGACAATGCTACGGATTTGGACGGTAAACGAATGTTTATTAGTTCGATTCCCAACGAAGCCTAAAAGAAATATCATTTAATTAAAAAAAAATCTAGTCCGGCCCAACCAGCCCCCTCGAGAGCTGGAAAACCCCTCGGTGGGATGCGAGTCCGAGCTCTCGGCATGAAATGCAAGCACTCTATCAACTGAGCTATTGACTGGACAAACTCATTACTAGATCATCCTAAAAAAACAATCTATATCTATAAAGAAGGATGTATGTATGTATGTATGTATGTATGTATGTATGTATGTATGTATGTATGTATGTATGTATGTATGTATGTATGTATGTATGTATGTATGTCCCCTATAGACTCATAAACCGCTCATCCGATTTTGACGAAATTTTCAGGAAACATGTAACATATTCTTAGAACGAATCCTGTGAAGTTTGATGGTGATCAAATAAACAGTGGTTCTCAATTCTCGATATTTCAGCAACGAGGTCGGTAAATTTCGAAACCACCCAATAGAAGACGACCATTATATTCAACTACAATACATAATCTTTGTTGCAAATATACATTTACATTATAGATTCATATAAAATGCATGCTCACAAGTAGACACATGTAAGTTCACGCTTACAAATGCTGCATGTGTACCCACTCATAATTTAAAATCCAAATCTAAAATGAACAACCCAGTAACTTTTACTTTACGCCAACTTGAAATGGATGTTATTCAGCTCCTGAGTGGCTTGACACTCATTTCTTATGAAGGCTGAGTAAGCCTTGCCGGTATTTTATTTTGGGTTAGAAATAAACACTGAAACGAGAAATAATTTCTGACAACTTCAGTGGGATTCTAACTCGAGATCTCGGCATGGAATGCAGTTACTCTACCAACTAAGCTATAGACCGGACTTTTTACAAATATGGTGGATCGATATCGGTTTGGTTAGGGGTAAGCAACCTGCGGCTCACCAGCCACATGCGGCTCTTTGGGTGTGAAGTTACGGCTCTTTAGCTTCATACGCAAATATAAAAAAAACACAGAATTATACTTCTGATCGAAAAAAACTAAATCGTTCTGAATCGATTAACGATCTCTCCGCTACTTGTACTCGCTTTTCACCCTCCCCCCGCCCCATCGACGCTATTTATTGTTGGCAAAAAAACATTTGTGGATCTTTACAAATCCAAATCCAAAATAAGATATGTATCATTTGAGATTCACATCAAATGCATTCCCATAAGCAGACACGCATAATTTCGCGCTCACACATAGGTACCGCATGTGGAACTACAATATAAAAACCCAATCTTAAATGAACATAAGCCCTGCAACTCTTGCCGACCTTCCCTGAAACAGGGGCGACATTGGCAAAGTGAACCATTTTTTACAGTATGGGTGGTCAGCCTCATACCAACCTATAAGTCAAGGAAAAGCTTTGAAATTTGTAAATTGTAATTTTTGGCTCTTCCGACTCAAAAGGTTGCCGACCCCTGGCCTAGACAAAAGTTTCAAATTAAAAAATGTTATTCAAGTATTCCAAGTTGAATTTTAGAAATGTAAGAAAGCTTTTATATCCCGCACTTATAAAAAATACGATAAACGAAAGTTCGTAGGTCACAACTAGAAGACCATATTGAAATATATTATTATTATTAAAACCTTTTATTGAAACATACTTTTAATTAAAATATACATAATATAGTTGTTTTTTCAAAAACCGCATTTCTGTAAAATTATATACTCACCACAAATTTAAAGATCGTTTTTTTCTCGGTGGTTAAACGTCTTTCTTCTATGTGACAATGGTCCAAACGCAAAAACGCAAACGCAACTAAGCTACACATATAGTGTAACTTCTTGCCGCGTTATCCCCGAAGGGATCGCATGTGGCGAGTTGAACCTATTTATTTTTACAGGTAAGGGGGCCGGCCTTACGCCAACCACTTCAGTTGAAGTGGAGGTTTCCCAGCTCCCGAGAGTGCTGGTACTCATTTCTTGTGAAGGCTGAGTAAACCTTGCCGGTATTTTACTTTGGGGTTTGAAATAAACACCGAAACGGGAAATCATTTCTGACACCCTCGGTGGGATTCGAACCCGAGCTTTCGGCATGAAATGCAAGCACTCTACCAAGATAAACAAAATGTTTGCCTTTTACCTAACCCGGCCGTGCGACTTACAATTTTGTTGTCAATAGAAAATGTTCCGTGTGCACTACCTAAAACTTTCACTTATTGAAATAATGGATAGAGCACATTTTAAATGTGGGGAAAAAATGTGAATTCACTTGGCCGGGATAAAGACAGGACAGGGAGTCAAAAATTCAACATAAATTAAACACTTTTATGGAGATAGTTGAAAAAACACTTAAGTGCATCATATTGTATGAAGCATTTTCCCCAACTGCATACGTTTCACAGTGCGGTTACATTGAAAAATATTCCTGATTGTTTGGAATACATTTATTTCTTCACTTTGCTCAAAGAGTATAGTGAATTTTATAGATTAGTTCTTTAATTATATGATTATAAAATTTAATTTATTGTTTATATTCTTTTCTTGTATAGGTCAATATGCATCTGACCAACTATAAATAGAAAATGGTTCACTCTGCCAATGTCACCCCTGTTTCAGGGAAGGTCAGCAAAGAGTTGCAGGGTGTATGTTCATTTGAGATTTGGGTTTTTATGTTGTAGGTTCACACGCAGAATGTGCAAGTGTGAACTTATACGTGTCTGCTTGTGGGCATGCACTTAATGTGAATTCTAAATGTAACAATTATATCCATGCAACTTAGAATAGATTAGATGAGTGACGTTACATAGCCGATTTTTTTATCTTAAATATAAATGGAGCACCGCAATCAATTTTCCCTATGCTTGGCTCTGCTGCTTAACAGTTATACCTAGACCTTTTTTTTTAGAAAACGTGAAGATTAACCTAGAGATAAATTGTGTGAAGCTTGATTCCGATTAGCACACTTTTTTTTTTGATCCTGTTGTTTCCTCTTTTATCTGTAGAAAAAAAATGATACCACATGCCCAAATGGCGTAGTGAAACACGCCGGGTACTGCTAGTATATTGATATTTGTGGCAGTGCCACCCCGGAGAATGGCAACACTTCCTTCTATTGCTTGTTTGGCTTATCTGCCAGTTGATTCAAAGATGACCTTTACATGACTTAAGAATCACATTCGTCTCAATCTGAGCTAAAAGAAAATAGTGAAACACGATAATGTATGAGTTTTATTTTCAATATTTTCCAAATCCAGTTTTAATTAGATACATTGGTCCGGTATACATACAAACATTGCTCTTGTGAAATTACATCTGTTCTAGATGAGACAAACAAGCTCTAAGGTGACGAACAATAAAAACAAAAATATCTACCCAACCACAATTATTACGAATAATTTATTTCACAAGAATAATTCATGAATTCAACCATTAGTAAAATGATTTATACAAGCGCATAAGACGTAATCTGTATAACACGAAAACTTATTCTGGATTTATTGTTGAAAAAACACAGCGAGATAATATGCCGGTCTAGTTAGTAACAAATTACTCACAAAATGTGAAAGTTTAACGTCTCTTATCGCAACGCTTTACACGAATCTTACATGGTTAGTAAATTTGTTTGTAATTTATTGTAAAAAGTTTTTTGAAGTATGTGAGAGAAACTTGGAAATAAAAAATAAATCAGATTATTTAAGTTCTGGACTAGATGCGTTTTTTTATGATCTAAATCTAAGCTTCAAAGATATATCGCACGTTTAATAATAAAGAGAAATAACTCAAAAATTGGGAAAATCGAGATTTTGTAATAAAACGCAAGAACAATGCGAGAAGAATGCGTAGAATGCGACAGCCGTTCAATTTGGACGAATATGACCGAGATAAAACATTGGCCGCCTTTTTCATCCCATACAAGTTGTACTGGCTGTCTGAACTTCAAACGCGTTTTCCCAACATTCATGTTTTTTGAGTTATTGCTCTTTATTATTAAACGTGCGATATATCACTTAAGATTCATATTAAGCGCATTCCCACAAGCAGGCTTGTGTAATTTCGCGCTAACAAATGCCGCATGTGGATCTACAATATAAAAACCCAATCTCAAATGAATATAAGACCCGCAACTCTTGCCGACCTTCCCTGAAACAGGGGTGACATTGGCAATCTAATCTTATCTAATCTAAGCTGCAAGGATATATATCATTTAAAATTTATATTAAATGCATTCCCACAAGCAGACATGTATAATTTCGCGCTAACAATTGCCGCATGTGGATCTACAATATAAAAACCCAATCTCAAATGAACATAAGCCCTGCAACTCTTGCCGTCTTTCCCTGAAAAAGGGGTGACATTGGCAAAGTGAACCATTTTTTACAGTATAGGTGGTCAGCCTCATACCAACCTATAAGTCAAGGAATAATCTATCTAAAAAATATTTTTAAGGATTTAGTGGTTTACACAGTGAAAGTCCATTGTATATTAATTATATGAAACACAGTTTCAATTCACTTTTTAAATAATTTTAATTTTGTCTAACGTTTCCGCCTACAAGATGCCTGATTGTCCTGATGATGCCTTGTAGGCGAAAACGTTAGACCAAATTAAAAGAATATAAAAGTGAATTGAAACTGTGTTTTATTTAATTAAAATATCTAAAAAATGGTTCACTTTGACAATGTCACCCCTGTTTTAGGGAAGGTCGGCAAATTTGCATTTGTAAGCGTTTACTTATTGCAAATATTTATTTACGTTTAAGATTCATATTAAGTGCATGCGCTTAACAAGACAAGTGTAAGTTTGCGCTCAGAAATGCTGAATGTTTGTACACAAACTAAAATCCAAATCTCAAATGGATTAAGCCCTGTAACTTTGTCCAACCTACCATGAAACAGGGTGACAAAGTGAACCATTTTTACAGTATTATGCCGACTTATAACTCAAGGAATAAACAGCTGAAATCTGTAGTGGAATTAATCAAACCTTGAATAAGAGTTTTAGGCTTACACGGCCGGCTGATGATGCTGGAGTACCAAGATAATCTTCATCATCATACTTCACGCTGAAGAAGCCCATAGTAGAAATGGGTGAAACATCCGAAAGCTCTAGCTCCCACAGACCATGGCAACAGATCCCGGAAAACATCACTCCAGCATAATCAAACCTTATTACCCCCTTTCTCTTCAAGAGGGATCTTCGGGGAAATATAAAATATGTTGTATGCAATTTATTTGCATCTACGCAATGAACGCTCCTGCTAGTTATGCAATTTATTTGCCTCTACGGAATGAACGCTCCTGATATAGGTTATGCAATTTATTTGCCTCTACGCAATGAATGCCCCTGCTAGTTATGCAATTTGTTGCCCTCTAGGCAATGAACGCTCCTGATAGAAATGTAATTTGTTGCCCTCTACGCAATGAACGCTCCTGCTATTTATGCAATTTATTGGCCTCTACGCAATGAACGCTCCTGCTATTGGTTATGCAATTTATTTGCCTCTACGCAATGAACGCTCCTGCTATTGGTTAACAGAATTCAAGTTTATTTCATTAAATAACTGCTCTTGAAGCGTGTGACGAAAGGGTAACTCAAAAAGCGTAAAAATCGTAGCAAGCGTAGAAAGCGTAGAGAGCTGAGTTAAACAAAAAAGGAAAAGCGTAGATGAGCAAAGGATGTGATGGCACGCACACAACGCACAATTTACTTCTACAGGGTGGCCCATAATAAACGCGACATTGCGAATTTATAACCATCTGTGCAGAAAAAACGTAGGCAACTCTTAAGGACACCCTAAGGGCCTGTTGCACCAAATCCCAATCAGACAAAAATCAAAATTAAGTGTGATTTCTCCCATCAAATAAAAAATTTAGTTGCATATACGTAAGTCAGCTGATTGAAATCATCTTTCCTGTTCAAATTCCATCATTATTTCATATTATACGCACTTCCGAGAAATATTTCACTGTGGTTCTTACCAGAATTAAACAATCAAATTTGATGTGTCAATCAAACATTGATTGGAGATTGCCATATAAAAAAAACATGTTTCTTTAACTTTATGGTCTTAATCGAATTTCGGTTAGATATATTTGTACAATTTAAAAATAAATTAAATAGACGGATATTTGAATGAATCGTTAGAGGAGATTCTCAGTATATTCGATGTTTAGTTTGCAACGTAGCCAACGTCCTCAGAAGACACCCCCTCTATACGACGACTGAGTATGAACTGTTCAATCAGTACTAAGATTCTCTACAAACAGTTTCTACAAATATACGTCTATTATCGTAGTACAAGAGTGACAGAAAAAAATCAGGTGTGTTTGTTCAATCAAAAAACTGTAACTACTTAATTATTCAATTTCTTGAAAACAGTTTTCCTATATTAAAAAAAGTATACACATTTTCAAAAATTGCCTTGTAAAACTACTGTAACTGTAACTGTAACTCTGTCACCATTCCGCTAGGGGTGGCCAGAGCCTCTGCAGAGTTGCCTCCATTTTTTCCTATCCTGACATACCTCTTTCAATTCCTTCATATCCATCACCTTTTTCATGCATTTTCTTCTTTTACGCTCAAACTAACTAATAGTAATTCTGTAATTAAAGAGAAAACAAGAATTTAAAAAAATGTAGCACACAGAAAAACTTTAAAAATGTGCTTTTAAGGACCGAAATTCCACTCAAGCGTGAGAAATATCTTAACCGTTGAAATATAATGTGCAAATTTAACTCTAAACCGCAAGTGAACAAATAAATAACTGTAGTTTTTATTAAATAGAACCTGCCAAACAACACAACACTATAAAACTGTTTCAAACTTATCAAGAACACTTCCTTGTAATTAGCTCACTTACTATGAGAAGTTACTCCCAATAGAATGTTTTATCCACGATTTCTCAACTCAGTGAATCAGCACTTATTTAGTTTTACCTTTAAGGTGGCGATATTGTTACGAACTTGGAGTATCTACGTGCGACTGTACATGCAATATACATAGAACAGTCTGGCACTAGTGTGATGGTGATAGTGACTACGAACATCGAAGTACCTACGTACGCCCATGCTGGTGCAATAGTGTGTGTAGAACTGTCTGGTATAATCCATAATGGTAGTGGAACGGCTGTCTAGTGTAATCTAGAACAGACATCGAATAATCTGGAATATTCAAGTAAGATGTCTGTTGCACCTTTATAAGAGAACTGCAATGGGGCAGCAGACAGAGTGTCGATTAAACATTCAGCCTTGAAGTTCTAAAACCAGAGCTAGAAATCAATTGTAAATTGTGTAAAATAAATTATTTTATAATTGCAGTTTAAATAAAAAGAACCCAGCAAAATCATAGCAGCATCTTTGCAACTTAGATTATCGATTGCGTACATTTTGGGACACCCTAAACATTTGCGAAGCGTTTTCAAGGAGAGTAAAAGAGTTTTTTGGAGAAGTTTAAAAGACTCGTAAATTTGCAGAGATGTCGTGAATAAATCATATGGAGGGAAGAAAAGGAGAAGCGTTCTCTTTCTTTTTGCGCGGCGCTCGTGGAAGACATTTTGAATTTATGAAGTTAATTTTTTTGTGAGCGTTTTGTGTTTTTAAAAATGTATAAATTAAAAAATTTGTATGAATAATTTGTACATACAATGTTTTAAAATGCATTTTTTAAATTTTTATTCCATTATTCACATTGTCTTTGCCAATGTTACCCCTGTTACAGGGACGGTTGGCAAAAGTTGCAGGGCTTAGGTTCATTTGAGGTTTTGATTTTAATTTGTAAGTACACATTAAGCATTTGTTAGCGCGAACTTACACGTGTTTGTTTGTGGGTGCATTTGATAATTATGAGCTTTGAATGTTAAAATATTCTTGCAACTTAGATTATAAATTATAGATTCGTATGCGATTTTTATACACTGATAACTAACGAGAGAAAATAGATCGTTAATTTATTTATAAATAATCTATAATCTAAGTTGCAAGGATGTATACAATTTAAAAATCATAAAAAATGCATGCCCTCAAACAGAAACGTGTGATTTCGCGCTTACAAATGCTGCATGTGTAGTTATAAATTAAAATCCAAATCTCAAATGAACATAAACCCTGCAATTTCTGCCAGCCTTTCCTGACACAGGAGTGACATTGGCCAAGTGAGCCATTTTTGCAGTATGGGTGGTCATCCTCATACTTTATTCTCTCCTCATTCTTTTAAGATGTTCGAACCATCTCACCGTGCTTTTATGTCATTTCAGTCATTTACAATCTCGCTTATTCCATCATTTTTATTTTTCGATTTTAATGCGTTCTTATTAATAAAATATCGTAAAAATTAAACCAGGTTGGATTATTTTCAAACATTCCATTATATCAGAAGGAGGTACTTGGCCTTTGCTAAGTGCCCTCTTAAACCATCCAGTATAATGAAAATGACCTTTGGCATTAAGGTCAAAAATCTAATAAATACCCACAGACAATGGGCTCAACATGTTCTCTAGGGTAACGGTCCAATACCTCTTCAGGTATTTGAATATTTGTAGATCGATATTTCATAAAAAATAAAGGTGAAATTACCAAAAAAAAGAGTCATTATTATTAATTCATAACGTAACTCTTTGTTATTTTTTAAATAGATTTGTAAAGGGGAATGTAATTCACCAGCCTATTTTGCCTGGCCATTTTGTCCTTATGCGAAAAATAAAGCTTGTGGTGATGCAATGACATCCGTTGAACCAGGGTCGAAGTTATTGTCGGTTAGAGTCATTAACGAAAATTCAAGGATCAACGCCTTATTCCCTTAACCACCCTAGCTACGTTAAATTAAAAAAATGTGAAGAGGAATGCAATTCATCTAATTATCTTGCTGGGCCAGAAACAGGTAGTACAATTATCAATAATTAATAATTCATATTTTGTTATGTCTGTATGAATTATTAATTACTAATTACCAAATGACAGCTGTTGAACCAGGGTCAAATTAATTGTCGATAGGACACGACGCAGGCGGGGTTCAAAATTGGGATTGTTTCAATAACGCAGATTAGAGTGCTGATGCCTTATTCCCTTGACCATACCAGTGACAATCACAGCGATTGTAATCACTATTCTGAGAAATTAGCAAATTCCATGCATTAGAAATGGACTATCCAAGAAGTATGGTTGGAAAAATCAGAGTGACAGGGTGAGGAATGATTTTGTAAGAGAAGAATGTGGTGCAAGAGAAAGTGAAGATTAAAAGAAGTTTGTTAAGATGGTTTGGGCATATGGAGAGAATAAGATATAAAAGACTGACGAATACCTACTGAATGTACGTTTCATGAATAGATGGATGTTGTGGTAGAGGAAGACCGAGAAATGTAAGGATGGACCAAATACCTGAAATAGCGAATGAATGGTCAATGAAAGGAGAGCTTGTTTGAAAAAAGTTATGACTCTCGATGAAAATAGTATAAAATAAGTATGTAAGGGCAGAAAAAATGGCAGCTAATCTGTTATATTGGCGGCTAATTCTTTCATATTTTTTTTTTACTTTTTTGTACAGTTTTTTTAAAGCTTTTGTTGTTTTATACAGTTAAATGTTATTTATTGTTTGTATTCCTTAAATTATAGGTTGGTATGAGGCTGACTTTCCTGACTGTAAAAAATGGTTCATTTGGTTAATGTCACCCGTGTTTCAGGGAAGGTTGGCAAAAGTTACAGTGTTTATGTTTCATTTGATTTTTTTTTCTATAAGTACCCATACAGCATGTGCTAGCGTGAACTTACTCGTGCCTGCATAAAAACAGTTTTATTTATTAATAATACAATAGTCAAAGGCCGTCGGTTCTTTCGTACGAAATATACAGAGGACATGTTTTAAAATTCTTGGAAACATTCATCATTTTGGATTTAAATGTTTTCTCCCAACCATGTAAAAAATACACGCCCATCCGTATGCCAGAAAATTCATATAAAAAACGTCCATTTTCATGTGAGATACGTATTTCTTTGCGAATTTGTAATTCAGATGCAATAAAAGAAAAGAAAAGCGACACGAGTAGCTTTTGGCTAAATTAAATGGCACATAACGTCTCAGAAGCGGAGGAAATTAGCATGAAAATATCATTGGTTTGCTGAAACAATGCCTGTGTTTTTTTGTAACAAGCAAACAGAGAAATTACCTTATATATTACCGAAAATACCTTAAAATAAACAGGTAAGTTTGCGGGAAGGTAATACTTTTTTTTGCGAAGTTTTCATATTGTGACATTTGGGCCCCTTAGTGCTTGTTTGGCTCACCATGTGATTTAAAGATGACCTTTGAATGAAATTGTCTTAAGAATCAAATTCTACACAATCTGAACTAAGAAAAAAAACGTAAAACACGATAATAAAAGTGTTGTTTTAATTATTGAAAAAAATTAAATTTACAGTTTTCATTAGACACGTTGGTCCAGTACAAATACAAACATTGCTCAGGTGAAATTACTTCTGTTGAAGAAAAGACAAACAGACAGGGGACGATTGATGTATTTCTTGACTTATAGGTTGGTGCTGACTTATTAAGTTAGTTAGACTAATAAAGTTAGACTAATTAACTTAGAAAGTGTTTACCGTCAGATGCAGTCAAGACCCTAGTGGGCGCGTTTGTGGTGTCTCGGATTGACTATTGTTCGACGCTTTATAGTGGTCAGCCGAAGAAGCAGTTCAATCGCTTTCAATCTGTGTTGAATTCGGCAGCAAGACTCATATTCGGGATACCCAAATTCGCTCACATCACTCCGCTGTTAAAAACACTACATTGGCTTCGTTTCCCGGAGAGGGTGGTCTACCGTGTTTGTGTGATGGTATATAAAGCCATCAATGGCTTGGCTCCACCTTATTTGACTGACATGATGTTGCCTGTTGAGATGGGTGTAAGGAGGCAGACACTCAGATCCGCGGGCGATGAAGTAGTCAATTTGGTTCAGCCACGCCGTCAGATTCGTACAAATTTCGGAGACCGCGCTTTCCGTGTTGCGGGTCCGGTGGAGTGGAACAGACTGCCACCCGGAGTGAAGAACTCCAAATCTATGGATGTATTTCGCGGAGCACTCAAGACACATTCTATTTAGAAAGTCTTATCCATGATCGGAGAGGGCCCTTGAGGTGTGACACACACAAAAATGGCGCTCTCTTATCATTTGTAATTTAAAATAAATCAGCCTGATATTATTATTATATACTGTAAAAAATGGTTCATTTTGCCAATGGCAAACCTATGTTTCAGAGAAGGTGGGAAAAAGTTGCAGGGTTTATGTTCATTTGAGGTTTGGATTTTAATTTGTAAGTACACATACATCATTTGTTACTTACACGTGTCTGTTTGTGAGTATGCATTTTATATTAATTTGAATCGTTTATATATCTTTGCAACTTAGATTATACATTATTATAGACATTGGATTTTGTTTTATTGTATGCAAAATATGAGAAATATTTTAATACAATATCATGATGAAAGTAACAAAGCTTTTTTTTGACAAAGTAATATTTTGACGGGCAAAAGCAAATTGATAGACCTGTCATAGATGTCATATGTCACGGGGTAATGAATATTGACTGCCTAACAGTGTCAACCACATGCCAGAATAAAATAAAATATATGATATCAATTTCACCCACGAAAAAGCCAAATTATCCCTTATAATTCAGTGCATTACACACTATAATGGTTAACCTAATGATGGTGGATATATCAATTTGATTTTACGCTGCTGGTTACACAATAAATACGTTTTGTTATTTAAAAATTCAATAGGATAAAACAGAATTTTAATTCCCTTTTATTTCATTTTTTTGCTCAAACGTTTTCGCCTTCTCCTTTCTCTCTTCTTCTTCAGGAGCATAATTGTTTTTTTTAATAATACAATAGACTTTCACTGTGTGAATAGATTTACACTTAAAAATATAATGCGTTTTACTTTTGGTTTGTTAAATTTATGGTAGCCCTTTACACTGTTAAAATACCCTTTTCACTGTTAATTTATATAGTACCTGCTATGAGCCTTAAAGCAACTGGGTCTTGCTTGAGAATTGGCGACCTACATTGGCTTTCTACAGCGACGACCAAGCTCGCAGAAAGCTCTTGAGGTGTGATATACACAAAAACAGCGCTCACCAAATTAATCATCCTAATATTATAACGAACGAATGAAATGCTCAGTAGATAGCACTGATGGTAGAATGCTTGCATTCTTTGCCGAGAGCTCGGGTTAGAATTCCACCGAGTGTGTCAGAAATAATTTCCCGTTTCGGTGTTTATTTCAAACCCAAAATAATATAGCGGCAAGGCTTACTCAACCTTTACTAGAAATGAGTACGAGCCCCCACATACGAAAAGAACCCCATGTCTAATTACAACAATACTTTTACTTTTAAGATTCATATTAAGTGCAAGCTCACAATCAGATTAGTGTAAGTTATTGCTAACAAATGCTTGCTGTGTGTTTAAAAATTACAATCCAAGCCTGACATGACCATAAGCCCTGCATAAATCCAGAATGATTTCACAAATTCCGATTTTAAACAGACTTCATTTTTGTATTCCACCGAAAACCTTTTAATTCACTCAAAAAAAAAAACTCCTAAATGAGACTGCCATTTGAATGAAATTATTCCATTCCCGGAGAAGCTTTTCAATAATATTTTTATGCCGAAGGAGAAGTGCGTAATGAATCACGCCCCTAATGAAGGCAATAAAAGCGCTCGGGCTCCAGGCGCGAGGCGTGCCCGCGGCAGGAAGCGCTCAGTTACTTGGGAAGTTATAGGCGCCACAAATGAAAGACCTTTAGCGAGATGAGACCGCCATCATCTCAAATCAACTTGTTCAGTGTTTTCAATCTTGTCATAAAGAAATGAAAAAATATTCTTATTTTGATGATGATTGGAAAAATATACATTTTCTAAAGAAGACTAGGGCCGATTGTTGTCTAATTATAATAGTAATATGACTTTTTGTTTTATTTTTTATTTCTTTGGGTCAGAAGCCTTGAAGGAACAGAGCCTTCCGCACCACAATCCTCCAGGACTCTCTGTCTTGTGTTGCTTCCCTCCATAGTCCTCTCACTCTCAAAACTTCGGCGTCGGCTTCGACGTTGTCTGCTCACCGTATCCTGGGACGTACAAGTGGTCTTACGCCTGAGGAGGCACTATCCAAGACGGTTCTGATGATTCTGGAGGTTTCTGCACGTGCTACATGTCCGGCCTACTGGGGTCTTTTTGATTTCATTATCGACTAATACCGAATAATAATATTAGGATGATTATAATTTGGTGAGCGCTGTTTTTGTGTGAATCACACCACAACAGAAAGCACCAATTCTCAAGCAAGACCCAGTGACTATAAGGGGGGATGGACTTTTGGTGACCGCTTTCTCGTAAAGGAATATGATTTTTTTAACCCAGCGCAGAGCAAATTTCAAAATATTCCTTACTTATAGGTTGGTATGAATTTTACCATCCATACTCTAATAAATGGTCCTCTTTGCCAATGCCCTTCCTGTTTCAGGGAGGGTCGCCAAGATTTGCAAGGGTTATGTTCATTTGAGGTTGGGTTTTTATATTGTAAGTCCACATGCGGCATGTGTAATCGCGAACTTATTTGTCACTGCTCATGGGAAGGCATTTATTTATAATTTTAATTGAAATGTATCATTACAACTAAGATAATGTATAGATTTTATAGATATATTTTTTGTGCTCTCCTGGGATTCGAATCCACGACCTTCCATTTAGGGGTTAAAGCTAAAGACTTGTGAAATAAAGGTTGATGGCGTCAATTTTGTTTCCACTGAAAATAAGAAACCCGCTAGCTTCAAAAACAAATGTAAGGATAGTTTATTGACTAATTAGTTGGTGACTAATGAGGCTGATTCCTTATTTTATAAAAAGTTGTTTTGTTCATTTGCGCACTAAAATCAACTGTTATTTAAGAGTTATTTTAATTTACAGCTCGCACGACGCTCTAATCTTCGACATACATTTTGCACAGTAACAGTTCGATATAAGTACTGTTTCACTTACCTTTATAACAATACATTAGAAATTCACTTTTGTTCTATAAAAATTAAAGGTTTACTTTAGCTAATTACGCCCCGTTTTAACGGAAATGCGGCAGGAGTGGCAACGTTTTTGTTCTTATGAGGTTAAGTTTATTTTGTATGTACACATGGAAAATGTCTAAGTGCGAACTGAAATGAAATATCAGCCTTATATGCCAATAATATATCTGCAAATTAGATATGTAGATGTAGAGTTAATGATTTTGAAACATTAATGTCAAGGTTAAATACACTTTTTCATTTGTTGGCAATTCCTTGACTTATAGGTAGGTATGAGGCTTACCACCCATACTGTAAAAATGGTTCACTTTGCCAATGTCACCCCTGTTTCAGGGAATGCCGGCAAGAGTTGCAGGGCTTATGTTCATTTGAGGTTTTGATTTTATTTGTAAGTACACAATCAGCATTTGTAAGCGCGAACCACACGTGTTTGTTTGTGGGCATATATCTGAGAGCTTTGAATGAATATATCCTTGCAATTTAGATTATAGATAGATTATAGATATGTTTCCCACCTTACCGGTACGTTTGCTTGTACAGGATGCTCGCCCCTGGCAATACAAATTATAAGTATTGGTTCTACGACTGGCGTAGCCGTTTATTCTCGGTATTGAGGTATGTAAGGAATAGTTCACAAAGTTGTTCTAACCTCTACGCGAGATCATCCAACTTATGGTAGTGAATACTTTTCTAGCTACGACTCTCTACGACTCTACGAAGTTTTGGATCGTAGATAAAAATAAAGCGTTGACGAAATAATTCATATGGTCTACAATGTTTTTGTTGTTTATTAACTTATAAATGTGAAAATTACGTTTTATATTGTAAGATTTTGTTAACCTTTGCCATTGCTCTTCCTGTTTCAGGGAAAGGCGGCAAGAGTTACATTTTTAATGCATTCAAGGTTTAAGTTTTATTTTGCAAGTGCGCGTATTACCGATTCATTTGACTTTGAGATTTGACCGATAGCATAGCAAGTGTTTCCATTAATTAATAATAAGGTACACACATTAACTAAATGATGTAGCACGACTGGGTTGTTAGACTTTACTATTTTTTTTAATTGGTTGCTACGGACCGCATTGCTAAACAAGGGTGAAGTTTTCCCACCAAGAAAAACACGTTCTTAATTGAAATTTAATGCGGAGCCCATTAAAATAAATCGACCAATAAAATAAATTGGTGAATTGAATTCCGTTTTACAAATTTCTCCGGTCTATAGCTCAGTGCTTGCATTCCATGCCGACAACTCGGGTTTGAATCCCAACCAGTGTGTCAGAAATGGTATTCTTTTCGGTGCTTGTTTCAAACCCAAAATAAAATACAGGCAACGTTTTCTCATCGTTCACATGAAATAAGTACCAGCCCTCTCGGGACTTGCGAAACCCCCACTTCAACTGAAGTGTTTGACGTAAGTTCCAATAAGGTTTCACTCGCCACATGCGACCTCTTCGGGGAGAACGTGGCAAGAAGTTTAAGTATATGTGTAGGTTAGTATCGTAGCATTGTATACGTTATGTAGATGAGGAAATCGTTTCTTTATAATGTATTATCTAAGTTGCAAATATATATTAACATTTAAAGCTCATATCCAATGCATGCCCACAAGCAAACACGTGTAGTTCGTGTTTACAAATGCGGAATGTGCACTTACAAATTAAATCCAAACCTCTAAAGAATATAAACCGTGCAACTTTTGCAGACTTTCCCTAAAACAGGGGGGAAATTGGCAAAGTGAACCATTTTTAAGAGTATGGATTAGCCTCATACCAACTTATAAGTCAAGGAATATCAAGTCAATGTCACCCCTGTCTCAGGGAAGGACGGCAAGAGTTGCAGGGTGTATGTCCATTTGAGATTTGGTTTTTATGTTGTAGGTTCGCATGAGGCATGTGCAAGCGCGAACTTGTACGTGTCTGGTTGTGAGAATGCATGTAATGTGAATCTCCAATGTAACATATCTTTGCAATTTAGATTAGATTAGATTAGAAAACAATTAATAAATAACATTTAAGCATATAAAAACAACAAAGCCTTAAAAATAAATCTATACAAAAAAGTCAATACTCACCTATACAAAAAATATAACATAAATGAATAGGCCAACATTACAAATCAACATTGCAGATTAGCCGCCACTTTTTCCTGTCCTTACATACTTCTTTGATTTCATCCAGAATCGTAACCTTTTTCATTCAAGCTCTCCTTTTCTTATGACTCTTCATTCATAAAGAAAACACACACATACAAGAAAACATACTACGTAAAAAAATCCATACAAAATGCCTTTCAATGGCAGGTAATTTTCTTCAAAACTAAAAGTCATCGTGCCGGAATATGAATGAAATTTCGAAACTCAGAACAACAGGTTTCCAATTACTTGGCATATGATAAATCATACCAACACAGACGCATTCCTTGTATGGGATTTGGGAGCTTCAGTTTTTAATTAAAACTTTTTACTCGTGACGTTAATTAAAAATGTGTGTCCTCGAATTTCGCCGGAAGATTTATTGAGTTTTATGCGCATAGAGCGCTGTGAATGTAGGGTTTTAATCATTTCATTACTTATTTAATTAAAACGAAATAATTTTTGGATTCTAAAGATACTTTTTCATATGTTACATTAAAGATTCACATTATATGCATTTTCACAAGGAGACACGTATTAGTTGGCGCTTGCACACGCCGCATGTGAACCTACAACGTAAAAACCTAAATCTCAAATGTACATACACCCTGCAACTCTTGCCGACCTTCCTTGGACACAGGACTGACTTGAGCAGGAGTGACATTGGCAAAGTCAACCATTTTCTACAGCATCAAAACAAATACAGAATACAAAATAATAATTTCAAAAACTCTAGGCGGGGTTCGAACTTGCGATTTTTTCAATAACTAAAATTTGAGTGGCGATGCCTTGTCCCATCGACCATACCAGCGGACATTTATCATTTCATTATTTGTGTATTTTTTTAATAGTTGAAGTCGCCTAGATATATAAACATTTTATAAACGTTATATCATTATAAAAATGTAGTTATTTCTTAGGACAACAGATAATTTAATAATAAAGACTCTATCACTATTACACTAGGGGTGGCGACAGACTCTAAAGATTCGCTATTTATATTAATTTTAAATGTTTATATTTATTAAACACTTAGATACTAGATTATATAATGGTATTGGTGATGTTTATAGCTGTTTCTGACCAGGCAAAATAGATTCAGTAAGAAAATTGCATCCCTCTTCACAAATCTAATAAAAAGAAAAAAAAAACTTATCAAAAATGATTTTTAAGTTGTCGTAGGCTTAAATTATTTCTTTGATATCAAGTTCTTATTCTAAATTATTCAGTAACTTTATTTGCAGAATTGTCTACAAAGTATCTGAAATGCTACGACAAGTACAAATCGTAGACGTTTCGGCGCCACAAAAAGTCCGTTCACACTAGATCAGAAGCAAGTTATTATTTTTTTGGTTTTATATAAAAAACAATGGCGGTTGATTTGCAAAGTTGGCGGCTAGGGCATTTAATTTGAATATTTTAATTGTGCATTAAATTAAAATTTTATCTTGCTTAATTTCACTTTGATTTTAAATTTGTTAATTATTTCAATTTTTTGTGTTCCTTGGTTAATAGGTTGGTATGAGATTGATACTTTATGTTGTAAAACTAGATTCACTTTTAACAATAACAACAGCAGGAGTTGAAATGTTTATGTTCATGTAAGATTTCATTTATTTTGTATGCACACATGCAGTGTGTGTATTCGCGAACTGACATGCAACTGCTTGTGGGCTTGTATTAAATATGAGCCTTAAATGCCAATATCTCTTAGCAACTTGAATTGTTCAAGAATTCACTTATTTCCCATTTCAGATATTACAATGATATCTTTACAAACCAAATTTTTCTCTTTTTAATTAAATTTGTAATTATATGATTTAAACCTTACGCTTTAATGTCAATACATCTTTGCGACATAGATTAGTGGTCACTTTAGGAATTGAACTAATAATAATAATGGTAAAGATTTATGAATTTTTCAACCCAGCGAAGACCACATTTGGAAATATAAATGGTATATTTTTTGCTCCGCCGGGATTCGAATCCACAACCTTCTATTTACGAGTCCAAAGTGTTGCCACTGGACTACGGACCGGTCCGCTACTTGCCACTTGTCTCCTGCGTCCGCCCAAAGATGCGTCAGACATGTGGCGTCACTTGGCGTCACTCGTCTGGCGTCAGCTGGCGTCAGGCGTCTGGTTGTCTGACGCCTCCACCAGTCGCGGTCAAGTTCAAACTCTTGAAAACTCGCCGAGGGAAAAAGTGCATGGAAAAATCAATAAACCGACTTGTATCCATGACTTGATATACAAGAGGAAACGTATTTGATTTTATATTAAAGAACCTCAGACTGATACTGAAAAGCAAGATAGAGGGAAGACGAGGAGTTGGTAGGAGACAGATGTCCTGGCTGCGCAACATTAGAGAGTGGACCGGAATAGAGAGGGTGGATGACGTGTTACGGGTGGTGCAGGACAGAGGAGTTATAGGCAGAGTGATCGCTAACGTTGAAAGGACCCGATAGGACACAAGAAGACGAGTATTATATTGAATCCAAAAGCGCCAATTAAGTAAGACCCAGTTGCTGGTCCTTTGGCGTCCGGTCAGTGGTGAACGTTTAGGTATGAATTTTCAACCCAACGAAGAGAACATTTAAAAATACAAATGGTAATTGTGTTCTGCCGGGACTCGCACCCACGACCTTCCATTTACGAGTCCGAAGCAGTTATTTATTATCTGTATTTCTTGACTTATAGGTTAATATTAGTCTCTGGCCACCTATACTTTAAAAAAAACGGTTCACTTTGCCAATGTCACCCCTGTTTTAGGGAAGGTCGGCAAGAGTTGCAAAGTGTATGTTTATTTGAGGATTGGATTTTTACGCTGTGAGTCCACATGCGTAATGTGTAAGCGCAAACTTATGCGAGTCTGCTTATGGGGTTCCGTGTAATATAGATTATAATTGTTAACAAATCTGTGCAACTTAGATTATAGATTATTATATTCCTTGCCTTGGTTGGTTGGTATAAGACTAATCACCGATACTTAAAAAAATAGTTCATTTTACCAATGACACCCCTGTTTTAGGGAAGGTTGGCAAAAGTTGAAGAGCTTATGTTCATTTGAGGTTGTACGTAAACATGCAGCATTTGAAAGCGCAACTTACACTTGTCTGTTTATGGAAATACATTTAATAATGAATTTGTAATGTCAATATATCTTTGCAACTTACATTATAGATTATAGAAGCGCTAACCTGTAGACTACGGACCGGTCGGGTCTACGGACTGTGGGAAACCTAAAGACGGTTTAACACGGATAAACCGCAAAATGAGTATAAGAATTTATTAGAGTGAGTACTCAGTCACGTGTGTAAGTCTCGTAGCACTTACAATAGGATCATTGTTAGACGCACGGTGTACCCAAAGTATCTACTCTATTCTTTACTCAACTCGTCTCAAACAGAGCGCTTTTCCAAAAACACATGTTAATTCAAACGTTCACGAGAAGCGCTGCATTAGTTTGAGTACATTTTTTGATAAACGTTATATTTAAGTTTTTTGCATGTGGTGCTGAGCTAAGAGATATCTTATGCCAGTATTCTCAAGGCAAAGATACATTTTCTTTCAAATTCCCTTTTCCCTTGTATCAGCGTTTGTAAAACTTTTTTTATTTTACAAAATTAAACACTTAGTATAATATATTTTGTATTATATTTTGTAGTGTTGATCTGTTAACACAGTGAAAGTCCATTTTTTTTAAATATTTAAAAAAAATTAACTGGTAAGACATGGTTTTAATTCACTTTATTCGTTTTGTTTTTGCTCGAACTATATTTTTAATGTTTTTATTTGTAGGTATATCATAACAGAGTGTAAGCTACTATCTGAGTTGCAAAGATATATTGACATTTAAAATCTATATTCACTGTATGCATGCCCACAAACAAACATGTTGGTTCGTGCTTTCAAATGCTGCATGTGTACTTAAAAAAATAAATCATAAAGACATACATTCTTGGACCAGTCCCTAGTCCAGTGGCAACACTTCGGACTCATAAATGGAAGGTTGTGGATTTGAATCCCGGTGGAGCACAAAAAATATACCATTTATATTTCCAAATGTGCTCTTCGCTGGGTTGAAAAATTCATAAACCTTTACCAAAGACTGGTCACTGAAAGGTCCATCCAACCTTACAACAACTGGGTCTTGCTTGAGAATTGGCGCTTTCTACAGCGACGACCAAGCTCGCAGAGGGCTCTTGAGGTGTGATACACACAAAAACAGCGCTCACCAAATAAATCATCCTAATATTATTATATTATTATTATAACTACTGAAGTAAATTTCTTGGACATTCCTATTTATGCTTGGCTTCACGTACAGTGGAAATGAAGCATTTGAGAAGTATGACAGGAAAAACTTTGAGGGATAGAGTTAGGAATGAATGGCTAAAAAAAAAAATAATGTAATTTAAGAGGATGTGAAAGTTAAAGTACAAAAGAATGTGATGAGATGGTTTGGGCATGTGGAAAGAATGAATGATGATAGACTGACAAAGTATGTATACAAAGAAAGTGTGAAAGGAAAAAGAGGGAAGGGACGACCGAGAAAAATATGGAGTAATCAGATTGAGGAGATTGTGAAAGAATGGGATATACAAAGTGAGCGTAAAAGAAGAAAATGCATGAAAAAGGTGATGGTGAAGGAATTGACAGAGGTATGTCAAGATAGGAAAAAATTGAGGCAACTCTGCAGAGGCTCTGGCCACCCCTAGCGGAATGGCGACAGAGTTACAGTTACACTAACTGTATACAGTTACAGTTCACTCACAACAAGACTTCCTTTAAGCAACAGCAAGCCAGGGTGAAAAGTTTGGCAGGCACTATTGTCGTGGCATAACAAAAAACATCTGTAGCCCTCGAGGAGTTATGGGGGGGGTGGGGGGAGGGGGACAAAAAACAGGTTTCCCAGTAATCTTTTTTAAGATCTGCACAATGTCGGGAAGTTTTTGTTGTCATTCCTCTACAATACAACGAAATGTTGTGTTTGATGAATGAGACGAATAAGAAATTGGAATATTTCGAGTCTATTTTGAAATCCTATTAAATTTTGATGCATACGTACTGTAATGTAGATAAAAGAATATTATTCTGCTCCTGATTTATACGTTGGTTTGAGTCTGACCCCCCATACTGTAAAAATGGTTCACTTTGCCAATGTCACCCTCTTTTCATGCAGGGCTTATGTGTAATTGAGGCGTGGATTTTAATTTTCAAGTACACATGCAGCAGTTGTAAGCTCAACTTGTACGAGCCTGTTTGTGGAAACGCGTATTATAATCTGAATTTTAAATTTCGATATTATATCTCTTTGCGACTCAGATTAAAGATGTATTTGCTACTATTTTGACCTCCAAAACTTTATCTATATAGTACAAGAAAAAGATAAGTTTTCCGTTTGGGGTTTTTGAAAAAATAAACAGAAAAAAACTGCTTAGTAATTTGTTTTTGTTCTTAAGAATTTAAGCGAAATACTTCTCATCCAAAACTCGTTTACGGGCGAAGCGTTAAAGAGTTTTAAAGTGTATGTACGATAGATGAACATAAATTCTTCTACGCTTTGTTTAAAGTTCAGGCTTTAATAGCTAATTATACGCAACGGAATTTAGCTCATGTTTTACAACAAAATGTTGTTCAACATTTGTGAGCAAAAAATGTGTGTATAAATTAAAAAAAAAGTATGCCTTGTTATATTGAGCAATTAAAATAAATTTTATGTTCTTACGTGGATTCTATTTTATAGAAACTGCAGTTTATTTATTTTTCACCATTCATTTTATCACTTTCGATTCTGAGTTACATTTGCACAGTACAGTACCCTTAGTACGAGTTGCAAAACTTGATAAAAGTAAAGTTTACGGAAAATATTAAAGCGAGATTTCTCCCAAAATCTGCCGTTTTTGTTTCTTACACTTTGTGGTCTTAGCAAAAGAGTTACAGTGATGAAGAAAATCAAGTTCAAACAAACAAAAACGGCAGATTTTGAGCGATATAACTATTTAATAATTGCCGTAAACTTTATATTACACGGTGAATGAAAGTGAAATTAGTAAAGTCCATACTGTTGAAATGGACTTTCTAAGAAGTATGATTGGGAAAAAACGGAGTGACAGGGTGAGGAATGATTTTGTAAGAAAAGAATGTGGTGCAAAAGAAAGTGTGAAAGTGAAGATTAAAAGAAGTTTGTTAAGATGGTTTGGGCATATGGAGAGAATGAATGAGGAAAGACTGACGAAGAAAGTATATGTTGGTAGAATAGATGGATGTCGTGGTAGAGGAAGACCGAGAAAGGTATGGATGGACCAAATATCCGAAATTGCGAATGAATGGAATATCCAGAGTCATAATAAAAGAAGAGCTTGTATGAAGAAGGTTATGACTCTGGAGGAAATGAAAGAAGTATGCAAGGATAGAAAGAAATGGCGGTTGATCTGTGATGTTGGCGGCTAGGGTTTGTTAAAGTGAATTTGGTTTTATGATTTAGTTTTTTATGTCCATGTATATATTGTTATTTTTATTCTTTGATTTTAAAAAATGTAATTTGTCATGTATGTTCCTTGACTTATAGGTTGTTATGCGGCTGACCACCCATAATATAAAAATTGGTTCACTTTGCCAATGTCACCCCTGTTTCAGGGAAGGACGGCAAGAGTTGCAAGGCTTATGTTCATTTGAGATTGGGTTTTTATATTGTAGGTCCACATGCGGCATGTGTTAGCGCGAAATTATACATATCTGCTTGTGGGAATGCATTTAGTATAAATCTTAAATGATATATATCTTTGCAGCTTAGATTAGATTAGATTAGATTTATATTACTCAAGTTTTGCAACTCGTACTAAAGGTATAATCAACGGTTGATACACTTCTGAAGCACCAAAGGATTTTGGTCCTTAATTAATACTAAAAATAAAAAATCATTCTCGAAACATGGAGGATTCCTACTTGCTATATTTTACCAGAACATTCTATTCAACCAATCTCGAACAAATATAAATTATATCACAAATTACCCACCTAAACGTCTACTCATTTCTAGAGAGACTAATTATTACACCAACACAACATCCTGCATATTCACAACGATAATATATCTTCACAGCTAAGTTTAAAGATTATGGAACAAATGGAATAAGGCCACTACACCTGAGAAACAAACTCATCTTTATATGATTAATACTAGATTTGTTATCTTCCAAAATTAATTAACGAAAGTGCTTTTAATCACACAGAAATCAAATCCACTGCTAGTTCTCACCTTGAACCAAAAAAACTTGTGTAGGAATCTGGAAAAACAAGAAATACTGTATCAAGGACGAGCAATCCATGAAATCAAATCATAAAATATAGTCCATTCCATTAATTGTATGTTCTATCCGAGCCCATAAATTATGCTCGAGGCTAAATGTAGGTATATGAATCCTGAATCTAATAGTTTGTTACAAGGATGACCGCCCATTATATAAAATATGGTAATCTTTTTCCAATGCTATTTCTTCTTCCGAAAAAGGCGTACAGATTGTTACTTTTTTTTTCATTTGTATTTCACGAAACCATTTTGTGTAAGTCAAAAGGTTTCAACGCCTCTAACTATAATATAAATTGCAAAGATAGATTAACGTGCAATGTATCGTGAGTGATGAAATTAGATGAGATGAAAGAAGTATGCAAGGACAGAGTCAAGTGGAGGCACTTGTGTGGAGGTACCGGCCACCCCTAGAGGAATGGCGGCAGGATACAAGACAAGACAAGTATCGTAAATCTATGTAAAAAAAATAATCTAAGTTGCATATTACATTTAAGATTCATTATTCATTTTACATGCCTGTCCGCAAGCATACATGTGTAATTTGCGCTTACAAATGCTGAATGCGCACGTACGAAAATTAAAATCTAAATCTCAAATTCACATTAACAAAGACGTGAGTTTCGAAAATACCAACTTTCTGGCTATAATTCGTCGTTTTACCCGATTTTTTTGTTTGTTTACAACGTATGGACACTATCAATATCTTTGTTCTCTTTCTAACTAAGGACGTTTAGCCGTTAAGTAAGTTGAAACAGATATACGTAGTGTGTGTATTTTCGTTAAAGTACTTTCCAGTACACAGATATCATAAGTCAATGGTTTTTTATCTCAAATTCGAATGAAAAAATGAAAAAAAAAAATTATTTTATTAACGGACATAATAGTCCAATTATTAATATAGATAAGGCATGGAAAAATAGATTCTAGACTAATAAAACTTAATACGTTAGTCTGAGAATAAAATAAATAACAAAAGTCTTCCTTCACCCAAACTGTTCTTAACTTAAACGGAAAAACTAAATAATAGAATGACAAGAAAACTTTTTCATGTCGTTAATGAAAAATCGATATAAGTTTTTTCTTGGTAACACGTGTTGGTAAAAGAAAAGTATTTTTTCACCACCGTGCTGTTATATGGTTGGGAGTGCTTGTTTGGCTTATCTACCATTTGATTTAAAGATGATTTTTCAATTATGGGTATCGCCGTCGAAATTTGTACCTTTTGTCTTGTGCGTGTGCCCCCTAATGATTTTCAGCTTTTTCATACAAACTGGTGATCTCTACTGAATTCTAAAATTACCAGAGTAAAGTAAATAAAAAGCGTATCGAAATACAAAAAAAAAACTGCAAAAAGCATTAAGTGGCAATGTAATTAAAAAATAAAACAAAAACACCTTTTTTCCATTCCCATACAAATTTTACATGTCCGCAACCCGTTTTTGACCCTTTGATGGCATGATACGATCAAAATAGTCAAACGTTTTTAAAGTTGAGTATTTTTGCATATACCTTAGTAACGTATCTTTCATTTTCTGTACTAGCCACAATAATATTTACTTATTTAAACACGAAATATTGATTGCTAAGGGTTGTCTCCATTTTTGGCTCCGAAATGTTTCTTTTAGTATGTTACCAATTCCATTGGAACTGACAAAAATCTTGCAATCTTAAGTATTTGTTCACGTATGGTAACTCTTTGATGCAGTGTGGACAACACAAAAAAACTCATTCGATACCTTCATTTTCTTCTGAGAACGTTTACATCAGACTCGGTAATTTGTCGTGAGTGTTTTGAGTGGAAGTTAGCTTGGCATTATTAAGGTATGTATTCGAATATGTTTTCAGTTGTATATTTTTTACTTAGATCCATTACTTCTTCTAATGATTGTATGTTTTTATCATTGCTGACAGTATTATTTTTCAAATGGCACAAGTTTAAGATAATGTCGGGCGGTTTTTTATTTACAATCTTTACCGTATGTTACCAGTATTAAGGTATATTCACGTAGGTTTAAAAAAATACACCTACTTACCGTTAATTTATGGTTGACTAACAAATAACATTTACGTACCTAATTGAAACATAAAACTATCTAATCAACCTTACTACATGCTATTAATATTTTAAATGCACCGTTTGATGTTTGTTATTCAAAATAGCAAAAAGGTTTATTCCGTGATCTGTGGGCTAAACGATTAAATGAAATTTGGACCACAGAGGTACCTAATTTTTATATCGGTGCTGGATACTGTGAAAAATGTACGCAAAAAAAAAATTGCCTATCTATCTAAATCTATGATAATCTATAATCTAAGTTACAAAAATATATTGCATTTAAGACTTTAAGTTCGTACTTAAACATGCTGCATGTGAACCTACAATATAAAACCCAATCTCAAATGAACATAAACCCTGCAACTCTTGCCGACCTTACCTGACACAATGGTAACATTGGTAAAGTGAACCATTTTTTACAGTATGAGTGGTCAGCTTCATACTAACCTATAAGTCAAGGAAACTTATTGAAATACAATAAACGAACGATTTTAGGTAGTTATTAAATGTGCGTATTCATATTTTTATTAAACATTCATAGACAAACAACATTCATATTTATAGACATTCAAAATGGTGCTCTTATATTTTTACTGAACAGTGTTTACGAACTGCTATAAAATCTTGTATTCGTCGTCGAAAAAAGAAATGAGATATCGAAATGTAAAAAAACCGAATTTTTCGAACCTGTCCGTCATTTTGAATAGACCTTAATTTAACTCACGATGTTTTCGTTTTCTTGAATCTTGCCGGTCGACAGTTATGGTACAAATTTAAACGGCGTTACCCTTATATTGTTTTAAAAATCGCATTTTACACAATCTGAGCTCAGAAAAAAAAAACATACAACACGGTATTGTGAGAGTTTTTAGAAATATTTTCCACAGTAATTTCCAGTTTTTATTAGACGAATTGGTTCAGTGCACAAACAAACATTGATCATGGTTAATAACCTGTGTGGGACATAAGACAAACAAGCTCTAAGGGGACGAACTGTCACCAAAGTTTGCGACGCCTTTTATGCTCGACGAGTGAATTTAACGCCATGTCTTCCGGCGCCAAAATAGTAAAATTTATTTACTTTCTGCTATAATCTATTATAATCTAGGCTACAAAGATATGTTGACATTTGAAATTCATGCTCTAAAAAAACATGCGTAAGTTTGCGCTTACAAATGGTGCATGTATTTTTTGCGAACCTAAAATAAAAATAACGGCAAGATTTACTCAGCTTTCACGAGAAATGAGAACCACTCACCTGAAGTAAAATAAAAATATTCTACACACCTTTTAGAGGGCTCTTGAGGTGTGATACACACAAAAACAGCGCTCATCAAATAAATCATCCTAATATTATTATTATTTTACGAACCTTTTAGAATCAATGCAGGAAAGAGTTGCGCTATAAGTGAAGCTTAGTTACGTTTACGCTAAAATATAATATTCAATCGTTTTGCTTTAAAACATCTTCAGAATATATTAGAAAATTGTCGTTAGGTTAAAGCTGGAATGACGATCGTCTGACATATTTAACAATTATAATAACTACACAGTTAGGTAATGAAACTTTTCAGATATTAGACGAACCGTTATGGGAGAACTTACATCATTCTTGACGTTTCGTTGGTGACGATGCCAACGTCCTCAGGAGACACCATCTCTGCACGAAGACGGGGTTATAGCCGCGGGGGCCAAGAGGGCTGATCTTTCTAGCGTGTTTCGAATGGAACAACGTTGGTTCGATCCCCGCTTGGGTCACTTGATTTCAACTTTGACCCTGGTTCAACAGATGTTATTGGGTAATTATTATTTAATAATTCATTAATAATAAACAATTATGAATTATTAAATGATGATATTAATACCTGTTTCTGGCCAGGTAGAATAGGTTGGTGAATTGCATTCCTCTTCACAAATCTATTAAAAAAAAAAAAAAAAAAGACAGGATAAACAAACGTCGACAATAATGTAAGTTCTCCAATAACGGTTCGTCTAATATCCGAAATGCTTAATTACCCGTATGTAGAGTTATTATAATTGTACACATAAAATTTACGTTTTTTGATTAAATAATTCGTCACTAAACACGATTAGACGACATATTGTTACAAATATGTAGTTGTGTGTTTTGCTTGTCAGTGTGATAATAAAGTCTGAGAAGTTTCTTTAGATATAAAAAAAATGTTAGGTACTAAATACACCGCCGTTTTGACTAAATAGAACTTTGCTATAATCTATAATCTATGTTGCAAGGATATATTAACACTCAAAGCACAAATTAAATGCATGCCCACAAACAAACACGTGTAAGCTCGAACTTGCTGAATGTATACTTGCAAATTAAAATCCAAACCTCAAATGAACATACACCCTGCAACTCCTGCCGACCTTCCCTGAAACAGGGGTGACATTGGCAAAGTGAACCATTTTCTACAGCATGGGTGGTCAGCCGCATACTATCCTATAAGTCAAGGAACATAGGTAGGTACACAACAAATTACATTTTTGATATCAACATATTATAACATGTATGGACATCAAAAACTAACAGAAAAAAAATCCGATTGTAAAAACCCTAGCCGCCAACATCACAGATCAACCGTCATTTATTTCTGTCTTTACACATTTCTTTCATTTCCTCCAGATTCATAACCTACTTCATACAGGCTCTCCTTTTATTATGCCTCTAGATATTTGCTAAAGAACATAAAAAAAATATTCCTTGAGTATAACGTAGCAGCTACGATTATTGTAACGAGATATCTCGTCTCCGGCATTTAGCGGGTTACAGCCTCTACGGTTATTCGCCACGTCGTAGCACAAACACATATTTAACTTTGCCTGTTTAAATATTTATACCGTGGTACCCGTGCATGTTTTCTTATACATGCTACGCTGTTGAAGTATGTATGTTTATATTTAAGATGCTGACTTGGAGCCTAATTGGCTGACGGATCTTTTCCATATATTTTTAACAAAATCTTATTTCGACGAGTAGACATATTTGAAAATATTGTTAAGTTTGCTGCTGGGTTCTCTTTTTAATTAAAATGCCCTTATTTATTTAAACAGAACTTTTTTCAACAATTTTCTTGAGTGAGTGCATTCACAGAGTAAAAATTAATTTTAATTTTAATTAAAAAAAACTTTTTTAAAACATAGTTTTATTTTTACATTTTTTTGAGTTTACAATGCCTTAGCGCTAAATTTATTTTTCACGATTTATTTTACAACTTGACAATCACTGTTTATAGGTGTTACTCAGCGAATTGTTCTCTTGCAACTCTTATATAAGGAATCAGAGGGGTATTTCTCCCATTCACTAGATTATTCTACCACCAGAACGTTATGTACACACACAATCACTAGAACGTCATTCCAATGATGCACGAATACAATCATGGACTACTCCTAGATGGTTCTATAGTACGTACATATCGCATGCTTAATCATAAAGAACAATAACTCAAAAAAGAAGAATGTTGGGAAATCATGTTTGAAGTTCAGACAACCAGTACAACTTGTAGGGGATGAAAAAGGCGACCGATGTTTTTTCTCGGATATATTCGTCCAAATTGAACGGCTGTCGCATTCTACCTATGTACAAAATCTCGACTATCCCAATTTTTGAGTTATTGCTCTTTATGATTAAGCGTGCGATATGATGTATGCGTGTATAAGCGCACGTATTTCAAGTTCACAACACTATTATTGGTATTTTAATTGTACTCCGCAAGTATTCGAACTCACAACCTTCCATTTATGAGTCTTAAGCGTTACCACTAGACTACGAACCGGTCAAAATTGACCATCTTATTTTTTCTACACACGAAATTAACCGAACCTTTCATGAATACAAACTTCGCAACTGCTGCCACTTTTCCCTGAAACCGGGGTGGAATTGACAAACATGTGAAAAGTTGTTACAGAACAGAGGGTCACCCTCATACCAATCAATTAGTCACATATAGGCAGTTTCCAATTGTGCACTAAAAGCTCTATTTACAAATGTTATCGTCATACAATATTCATGGGATTCGATAGTTTCGTCTGAAGGTTGACCTCTGGTATGTTTAGTTCATGATTGAATAAAGAACTGGCGTCAGTCTGTCTGCGGGTGGGTCAAGAACAGACCGATTACCCGCCAATCGATAGCAATCATATGTGCTACAATGGCACTCTGTTTCTACATTTAATGCTGGCACGTGATTCAGTTTGATTTTCAATTTGCTTCAAAAATATCCCATTAAAATACACGTACTTGTATAAAGACCAAAAGTAATTCCTCTACAGTAGAGCAGTAATAATCTATAATCTATAATCTAAGTTGCAAAGATATATTCATTTAAAGCTCTCAGATGTATGCCCACAAACCAACAAGTGTAGTTCGCGCTTACAAATGCTGAATGTGTACTTACAAATAAAATCCAAACCTCAAATGAACATAAGCCCCACAACTTTTGCCGACCTTCCCTGAAACAGGGGTGACATTGGCAAAGTGAACCATTTTTTACAGTATGGGTGGTCAGCCTCATACCAACCTATAAGTCAAGGAATATGAATAATAAATTACATTTAAATATAAAAAAGAACAAAACCTTACAAAGAAATCTATACAAAAAAAGTCAAAAATTTCCTATGCAAAAAATGTAGCAAATGAATACACCAACATTAGAAATCAACATTGCAGATTAGCCGCCACTTCTTCCTGTCCTTGCATACTTCTTTCATTTCATCCAGAGTCATAACCTTTTTCATACAAGTCCTCCTTTTATTATGACTCTGGATATCCCATTCATTCGCTATTTCAGAGATTTGATCCTTCCATACTTTTCTCAAAATCTATAATATAAGTTGCAAAGGTAAAATTACATTTAAAATTCATATTACATGCATTCCCATAAGCAGATACGTATAAGTTTGCGCTTACAAATGCCACATGTGTACTTACAAATTAAAACCCAAATCTTTAAAGAACATGTACCATGCAACTCCCGACCTTTCCTGTAACAGGAACAAAATTGGCAAAGTTAGTTTTTTTTTTACAGTATCGGTGTTCGATCTCATATCAACCTTTTAGTCCCTTACCTGTTAAAGTAAATAGTTTCCATTTGCCACATGTGACTCTTTAGGGGGAAACGCGACATGAAGATGCGCTATTTGTGTAGCTAAGCAGCGTTTTTTTATGTTCTAAAATATAAGAACAATTTTATATTCGGCAAAAAAGATGGACAATTGGTAAAGACAATCAATATTAAAAAGATAGACAAAAATGGTATTTACATATTACCTTAATTATTATATTCATGACTGGTCCGTAGTCTAGTGGCAACACTTCGGACTCGTTTATGGACGGTTGTGTGTTCGAATTCTAATGGAGCACAAAAATATATATCATTTATCTTTTCAAAAATGCTCTTCGTATGGTTGAAAAATTCATATACCTTTACCAAAGACCGGTCACTAAAGGTCCATCCAAACTTACAGCCACTGAATCTTGATTGATAACTGACAATTTATATTGCAACGACCAAGCTCACAGAGGTCCCTTGAGGTGTGCTTCACACAAAAATAGCGCTCACCAAATAAAATAATAACCCTAATATTATAATATAATCTATAATCTATAATCTAAGTTGCAAGGATATATTCATTTAAAGCTCTCAGATGTAAGCCCACAAACCAACAAGTGTAGTTCGCGCTTACAAATGCTGAATGTGTACTTACAAATAAAATCCAAACCTCAAATGAACATAAGCCCCACAACTTTTGCCGACCTTCCCTGAAACAGGGGTAACATTGGCAAAGTGAACCATTTTGTACAGTTTGGGTGGTCAGCCTCATACCAACCTATAAGTCAAGGAATATGAATAAAAAATTACATTTAAATATAAAAAAGAACAAAACCTTACAAAGAAATCTATACAAAAAAAGTCAGAAATTTCCTATGCAAAAAATGTAGCAAATTAATACACCAACATTAGAAATCACCATTGCAGATTAGCCGCCACTTCTTCCTGTCCTTGCACACTTCTTTCATTTCATCCAGAGTCATAACCTTTTTCATGCAAGTCCTCCTTTTATTATGACTCTGGATATCCCATTCATTCGCTATTTCAGAAATTTGATCCATCCATACTTTTCTCGGTCTTCCTCTACCACGACATCCATCTATTTTAGCAACATATACTTTCTTCGTCAATCTTTCATCACTCATTCTCTCCATATGCCCGAACCATCTTAACATACTTCTTTTAATCTTCACTTTCACACTTTCCCTTACACCACATTCTTCTCTTACAAAATTATTCCTCACTCTGTCACTTCGTTTTTTCCCAATCATACTTCTTAGATAGTCCATTTCTACTGTATGGACTTTACTAATTTCCCTTTCACTCACCGTCCAGGCTTCACTTCCATACATCAAGGTTGGCACTAGTATACCACCGTGCACCGCCAATCTAACATTTTTTGAGAGATTCTGGTTCCTGGCGATGCTAGCGGTAGCACCCAGTACGCACCTGCCTTTCATTATTCTTCTTTCAAATTCACCGGTCATTCTTCCATCTTTTTCAAACTTACTTCCCAGGTATACAAACTCATTTACGACATCAACATTCATTCCATTAATTTTAAATTCATAATTATTCATACTTTCATCATCTCTTTCAAAAATCAATACTTTCGTCTTACTTGCATTCAACTTCAAATGGTTACCTTTCAAAGCTTCATTCAATCTAGAGAGCATTGTTTGCAATTCTACTGCTGAATCAGATACAAGAACTGCATCATCTGCATACAGTAGAACACTCACTTTGCTCTCTCCTATCATCAATCCACAATCATTAAGTCGAGCATCTCTGACACACTTGTCCATGACTATGTTAAAAAGCCATGGACAAAATAAATTATTTATATATAATATAATTATTTTTGAAAACTCGTTTATTTAGTGTCGATAAAAAATATATAAATTTGGAAATGAATTTAAGTCAGATAATAAATAAACTCAGCCCGAAAAAATAACTCTGAGAGAGTATATCATTGCAAGGTCAAAAAAACATTATATATCTGACTCTGGAAACGTGTTAAACTTTCAGGAAACTAGGCTAAGGTCCTGAAAACACAGAAAGTCAACGTTTCCTCGCAGAATCTCATCAATTACAATTGCCACTGAAGTTTTACTATGTCCTCCCTCCCCCCAGTTTCCTGAAACTGTTTCAAGGTTACTCCGCTGTATACGGTATAGGGGTGCAGCTGATCGCTATGCCCTTGGGAGGATGTGACTCGTCATTACACCCTGGGGGGGTTGTTAAATGTCTTGTAGATTTTGGGGGATTGTATGTTTTCAAGACCGGTCCGTAGTCTAGTGTTAACGCTTTGGACTTGTAAATGGAAGGTTGTGGGTTCGAACCACGATGAAGCACAAAAAATGCACAATTTATTTTGTATTGTTTGTGTATTTTAGCACTGAAAATTCATATTTATTAGTACTCGTATGTATAATTTTAAGGATCAATTCCAATAAAACACTGCTTTATTTTCACACGTATATACATAGCTAATCTAATCTAATCTAAGTTGCAAAGATATGTTGCATTGGAGATTCACATTACATGCATTCTCACAACCAGACACGTACAAGTTCGCGCTTGCATATGCCTCATGTGCAAGTACAACATAAAAACCAAATCTCAAATGGACATACACCCTGCAACTCTTGCCGTCCTTCCCTGTAACAGAGGAGAACATTGGCAAAGTGAACAATTTTTTACAGTTTGAGTAGTCAGCTTCATACCAACCTGCTGGTCAATGATCCGATCACATATTTTTATACAGTTATGCAGGAATCGGGTTTTGTTTGCAAAATTGGCGCTGAAAAGATTTTTTTATGCATGCTCTTGAGGTGTGATTCACACAAAAACAAAGCTCAAATTTCAAACAAATTTATTATCCCACATAAGGTTTTTAATTTTTATTTTTTTTATTTTTGATCAACTTCTGTCGCCATTATATCCTGTCAGTGTTGTTCACATACAGCAAATCCATAGCTCAAACGCCACCTAACGTGAATTTTCCATACAAAAAAAGATGATCCATAATTCAGCTACGGATCGAAATGTGTTGAAAATAACCTTGAATGAGATCGTATATCGCCTGTAACGTCTTGGGAGATTGTTTTTTTTTTGTTTTGAACGTCTTAGGGGATTGTATCTTGTCTTAGACATCTTAGTGGATTGTATCTTGTCTTGGACATCTTAGGGGATTGTATCTTGTCTTGAACATATTAGGAGATTGTATCTTGAATTAGAGGTCTCAAGGGAATGTATCTCGTGTTGAAGGATACGAGGAAAGATTTGTAAAGGAATAATGACGAGGTCAGTCCTGACCGACTTTATTTTCAGCGTTCCGTTGTGGGTCGTTAACATGCAAGGTTTTCTTGTGTACTTTTATTTTGATTTCCTTGATTTATTGGTTGGTATAAGGCTGACCACCTCTTAAAAAAAAATAGATGACATAACGCCCCTTCAGTGAATGTTTGGCTTATTTACGAAATGATACTTAGCTAACATTTTTATAGATATTATGTAGATTTTATTTTACTAAGTAATTGATTATTTTATATAGTTGAATGTTATCATTTGTTTGTGTACCTTGACTGCTTTCTCGTTTCCGTGTTAATTTCAAACCCAAAATGAATACTCAAAATAAAATACAAGCAAGGTTTATTCAGCCTTCAAAACAAATGAGTACCAGCCTCCTCGAAATTAAGGAAATCCTCACTTCAACTAGAGTGCTTGGCGTAAGGCTGGCTCCACTACCTGTACAAAAAAGTACATTCCACTCTCACGTTGACTAAAAAGTTGCAAGAAGTCACACTATATGTGTAGATTTGTAGAGTAGCGTTAATATAAATATTTTGTGGAAACAATACATTCTTAACCAATGCAACTTTTGCCATGAAAAAAGTACATTAAAATAGTCGAAAGCTATATATAGTTATGAATAAAAAGTTAGTGTATAGTATGGTATTAAAATAACAACGAAAATATTTTGCGTAGACCCTAATACAGTCTACGGTAACGTTCTACGCCAGTGCTCCATATACTACCATAAATCATCCGAATGTTTCACGGACATGGGTGATATTTTTCATGAAGGATATGTGTATTTTTTTCAGGGATTTTCAATCCTGAAATGCGGACCATTTTTTCCACCCTACATGTTTAACTGTGTATTTAAAAAAATACATGTGAATTTTATTCTGAAACAATAAAAATGTTTTTGGTAATTCTACGGATTATAAATGAATAATGGTTTGTATCTTTTAATATAATTTATGATTTAATTTGCAAAAAAAATCAACATTTTAAATTCATATAACATGCATTTTCAGAAGCAGACACGTGTAAGTTTAAGATAACAAATGCGGCATGTGTACCTCGTTGTAAATTAAAATCCAAATCGCAAGTGAACATAGACCCTGTAACTGTTGCCGACCTTTACTGAAATAATAGTGGCATTGATAAAGTGTTTTTTATAGTTAGGTTTGCCAGTCTTATACCATTTTTCCAAGTCAAGGAATATTTGACAATTTGGAGAAATAAACAAATCAAGTAAACCTTAGGGATAGTCAATTTGTTGAGTACTATACAATATATTGTTTAAGAATTGTAAACATATTTTTTTGTAAAACGTAAATATTGACATAACGGGATGAAAATTACTAAGAAATTAAAGTAGTATTAAAATCTAACAAATCAAAGCGAAAGTTTTGAATTGCAAATGAAAACTCTATTTTAATTTATCATGTTTTCCCGCAGAAACTTAGTTTGGAAAATATTGCAATACACTGAATTTTTTTCAATACTTTCAAAAGTCCAAACAAAACAATGGTTATTGCGCAAAAAATCATTATTTTTATCTTCCATTGAAGCAAAAATAAACAAGAGATAAAACTTATATGTTTCAATCAATCAACTCAATTGCCACTTCCTGTCAGTACGCAACACACAACACAACGCAACGCAACTTACAGTCCTGCTACAAGACATCAACCGCAACTGCACCAACACCTCTGCGGCACTACAACAAGTGACAAAGACCCCTGGAGCCTCCGAAATCTCCCGCACAGGATTCCTTAAATAAATTGATATTTATAATAATCAAACACCATGAAAAAAATAGATATACTGTACTGTACTGTACTGTATCCTGCCGCCGTTCCACTAGGGGTGGCCGGTACCTCCGCAGATGCGCCTCCACTTTTTTCTGTCCTTACAAACCACTTTCATTTCCTCAATATTCATCACCTTTTTCATACATACTCTTCTCTTATTCTCACTCTGCAGGTTCCATTCTTTCGCAATCTCACCTATTTGGTCTAACCATTCTTTCCTCGGCGTTCATATATGAAAAGATAATAATATAAATAAAGATAAATAAGATATATATATATAAATATATGAAAACTAACCACATTGTTTTGTTCATTGTTTCAGGTACGTACCTCTAACTTTCATTTCATCCGCTTCAAAATTTCAACTGCACCAACTCCTATGTAAGTAATCTTTCATTAAGATTCAATAACAAATATCATTATTTTGATTGTACAGTCATTTGAAGCATTTTTTTAATTTTAAATTTAATAGTTCATTAACTGAAGCTGCTTGTAAATATTTTTAATTTAATTTAAGCATCAAATTAAGGTAAAAGATAAAACATTTTTATCTTTTACCTTAACGAGGAAAGCAAACCTTTTGCATCCTTAGGTGGCTAATTAATAAATAATTTCAACACTAAGTAATTATTACGCCACCTGAGAATGCAAACGGATTATGTGCGAAACCGGTTATGGACCTGAATAAACTCGCCGTTATCAAAATAAAAATTGTTTTATTTTATTTTTCGAGATAAATGATAACAAAGTGCATGTTTCTACAATAAAACAAATTTAAATATGAGTAACACGGCTTTAATTCATTAAATATAAATTTACTTTAAAAGGATATTTTGAATGTTTTTACGAAAAATCACATTTTCAGATTGAATGTTCCCTTCATTTGTTAAGGGATCCTTCCAGGATAATATCAAGAAGTCCTTTGTAAGATCATATTTGATTTTTAATTGACTTATAATATAATTGTAAAAAGCTGTATTGTATACGTTTTATGTTTATTAATTCATTACAGCAAAATTAGTATTAGTATATTTGAATGTATTGATTGCTTGTATTCCATGACTGATAGTATATGCGGCTGACAACCCATACTGTTAAAAATGGCTTACTTTGCCAATGTCACCCCTGCTTCAGGGAAGGTCGGCAAGAGTTGCAGGGCTTATGTTTATTTGAGATTGGGTTTTTTATATTGTAGGTCCATATGCGGCATGTATAAGCGCGAAATTATGCATGTCTGCTTGTGGGAACGCATTTGATATGAATCTCAAATGATACATATCTTTGCAGCTTAGATTTAGATTTAGATTTAGATGTACGGTGGAAATGAAGCATTTTAGAAGCATGACAGGAAAAACCCTGAAGAAAAGAGTTAGGAATGAATCGGTTAAGAAATAATGTAAGGTGAAAGAGGGTGTTAAAGTAAAGTTACAAAATAATGTGATGAGACGGTTTCGACATGTTAAAAGAATGAGGAATGATAGACTTACAAAGTATATATACAGAGGAAGTGTAAAAGGAAAAACAGGTAAGGGACGACCGAGAAAAGTATGGAGTGATCAGATTGAGGAGATTGTGAAAGAATAGGATATACAAAGTGAGCGTAAAAAAAGAAAATGCATGAAGAACGTGATGGATATGAATAAATTGAAAGAATAATGTATGAGATAAAAGGCTCTGACTACCTTTAGCGGAATTGTGACATATTTTGAGTCACAGTTACACTGTGAATTTAAAAGACATAATTTATGAGCTTTGCAAAAGCTTCAGGGTGAAATAAAAAAGCTTGAGGATGTGAGGCATCACATATTATTACACAATGAGTTATTGCGTTTCCCGAAAGCTCCTTCATTTGGCGGTCACCGCGCAAGGTGAAGCCACAAGCCCAGGACAACATCACAGACGCGGAAAGTTTTTCGGCGCCAGACGCGAAGTGTGCTGTGCGAGCTTTCAACGCATTAATCAGAGCCTTAGGAAGGATGTGCCATGAGGTTGTAACGATTTCAATGTCGGAACAACATGTTTGTGTACTTTTTTTTTGTGTGAAAGAAGTTACACTGTATGTGTAGCTTAGTCGCGTTTTCTTCTGTATTAGCATTACTGATCTCACTGAGAATCAATCATTCATATCGTTTTGTATTCCCAGGGATATCCAGAGTTATAATAAAAGGAGAGCTTGTATCAAAAAGTTTATGACTCTGGATAAAATGAAAGAATTATGTGAGGACAGAAAGAAATGGCGGTTGATCTGTAATGTTGGCGGCTAGTACTAGGTTTTTTTTTATATTTTAGTTTTGATGCCCAAATATATTATTATGTATTGATTTAAAAAATGTGATTTGTTGTGTATGTTCCATGACCTATAAGTTGGTATGCGGCTGACCACCTATGCTATAGAAAATGGTTCACTTTGCCAATTTCACCCCTGTTCCAGGGAAGGTCGGCAAGAGTTGCAGGGTGTATGTAAATTTGAGATTTTGGTGTTTAAATTGTAAATCCACATGCGGACGTGTCTGCTTGTGAAAACGCATATAATTTGAATCCTTAATGTTCTATATCTTTGCAACTTAGATTAGATTAGGTGGGACAAAGTGAATACATACCTCTACAATCAATGATTTAATTTTTCTTAGTTCACGGTTTGTCCGTTGATCGATTTGTAATTCAAATGAAAACATTTATTATTCACTCAGCAACTTTCATTGTTACGAAGTGTCGGGTCTGAGTGGTCAGTGGACGAGTTGTCCAAAGTCGTAAAAGGGTTCCCCGGCCCGCGGAAAGTGTCGTGTAAGCTCCATACCTGAAGCAGCCTCCCGAGGCTAAAAATACCCACGTTGTGTGCGGATCGGGGCAAATCGACTCTTTAGTGCTTGTTTTTCTTATCACCAACAAAGGAAATTTCACATAAGCAATGTTTTTATGTGTACTGGACCAAAGTGTCTCTTAAAAATTGTTTTTTTTATAAATGAATTTGTGAAAAAGAATGCAATTCACCAACCTATGTTTGATATTCCTTGACTTATAGGGTATGAGGCTGACCAGCCATACTGTTTCAGGGAAGGTCGGCAAAAGTTTCAGGGCTAATGTTCATTTGAGGTTTGGTTTTAATTTGAAAGTACACATACAGCATTTGTAAGCGCGGAATTGCATGTGTCTATTTGTGGGCATGTATTTAATTTGAGTTTTGAATGTTAATATATCCTTGCAACTTAGATAATAGATTATATAGAATTTGCCTGACCAGTTGTCTTCATGCACTGGCATCTGTTGAAAAAGGGTCAAAGTAATGGTCAAATGGGTCAGACGTAACTCGAACCAACGTTATTCTGTTCCAAATACGCTAGTCAAAACAGTTCCTTGACTTATAGGTTGTTATGCGGCTGACCACCCATAATATAAAAATTGGTTCACTTTGCCAATGTCACCCCTGTTTCAGGGAAGGACGGCAAGAGTTGCAAGGCTTATGTTCATTTGAGATTGGGTTTTTATATTGTAGGTCCACATGCGGCATGTGTTAGCGCGAAATTATACATATCTGCTTGTGGGAATGCATTTAGTATAAATCTTAAATGATATATATCTTTGCAGCTTAGATTAGATTAGATTAGAAAACAGCGACTTGACTCCCTCGGTCATAACACCGACAATGTTGAAAATATTTAAAACAACTCTCACATTTTACGTTTTTATCTTAGCTCAGATTATGTAGACTGTGATTTTTTAGACAACATCACGTAAAGGTCATCTTTCAATCAAATGGTAGATACGTTAAACAAGCACTGGAGGGACGAAATGCTAATTTACATGGAATACATTTATTTTGACTTGGCACTTTTCGGTTAAAAGGTTTTTCAGCCCTTCTTTGTGGTTGCACAGGAATATGCTTTTGAAGTTTACCCCTAAATTTTTCGTGTGTAAAATATTAACGTTAAGTGATATTAGAAGTTGATGAACTACAATTAAAAAAATAAGACAATTATTCCAGTTTATTCCTTGACTTATAGATTGGCGTGAGGCTGATCCCCCATACTGTAATAAACGGTTAACTATGCCAATTTCAACCATGTTTCAGGGAAGGTCATCAAAAGATGCAGGGTTTATGTTCATTTGAGGTTTGGATTTTAATTTGTACACATGTAGTGTTTGTAAGCTGATAAAAGTTCTGAAAATAAAGCTTATAATGTGATAAATAAACCTTACAAATAATACTGGATGCAAAAAGGTTTTAGAGATATTGGAACGGCTTAGGCAGAACCTCTGCGGTCTTATCTTTTTGTACGAGGCGTGGAAGGAACTAAGTTTTAACTGTCTTAGTTTAAAAGGGGAACGATAAAGTTTTGTCGGCACTAGAAAAAGTTTATACGTCAGTTGGTTTTTTTTTGAGGAAGATAAATTATTATATTATGTTTTGTTTGTGTATTAACACTGTAAACATTCATATTAATTAATAGTTTAATTTTAAGGATCAATTCCAATAAAACACTGCTTTATTTTCACTTATATATAATTTATTAAAAAAATATATATACTAAAGTTTTCGATATGTTACATCGTCAGGTAATAAAATTTAAAATAAAAACATTCAAAATAATAAAATTCAAAGACCAACCTGTAAGTCAAAGAATAACCATGTTAAAAATATTTTTTAACATAAGCAATGTTTACAATTTCTTAACGCTTTGTTTGGCAGCATTAAGTTATTCTAATCCAATCTAATCTAAGTTGCAAAATATAAGTAACATTAAGAATTAATATTTTATTCATTTTCACAAAACAGACATGTTTAAGTTTGCGCTTACACATGCCGCATGTAGTCCTACAATATAAAACCCAAATCTCAAATGAACATACACTCTGCAACTCCTGCCGACCTTCCCTGAAACAGGGGTGACATTGGCAAAGTGAACCATTTTCTACAGCATGGGGGGTCATCAGCATACCAACCTAAAAGTCAAGGAATAAACACAACATATGTACATAACATAATCAGTCAAGGAAATGCTCTTTAATGAAAGAGCTTTTTTCAGTTCGATAACATTTCTATTTCTTGTTTTTCTCATCCCCCTTCTTAACCCTGATCCTCTTTCTTTTGTTTGTCCTCAATGCCTCCAGCATCCCTCATACACGCGTCTCCATCTCGGTGTCAGATCTCTTTCTTTCAGCGGGAAAACGAGGACATTTTACGAGATACGAGCTCACAAAAACAAGTAAAAGAGCTTTTAAAATAATTACACACAGCTTAGATAGTAGTAAAAAAGAATTGTTAAGAAATTGGAACGACACGTAGGGTGGTTTAAAGATGTTATAATCTATCTAGTCTAATCTAAGTTGCAAAGATATGCAACATTTGGTTATCACATTATATGCATTTTCACAAGCAGATACGTATAAGTTCACGCTTAAACATGCCGCGTGTGGACTTACAATATAAAAAATCTCAAATGAACATACACAATGCAACTGTTGCCAACCTTCTCAGAAATAGGGGTGACATTGTCAAAGTGAGCCATTTTTTACAGCATGAGTGGTCAGCCGCATACCAGCCTAGAAGTCAAGGAACAAACACTACAAATAACATTTTAAAAATCAAGATATAATATGGTTATGGACATCAAAACTAAAACAGAATACAAAATTCTAATTTAAAAAACACTAGTCCTAGCCGCCAATTTAACAGATCAACTGCCATTTTTTTCTATCCTTACATACTTCTTTCATTTCATCCAGAGTCATAACCTTCTTCATACAAGCTCTCCTTTTATTAGGACTCTTGATATTCCTATCTATCTAAAGGTTAATAAAGGCTACTCTGTAGTCCAGTGGACACATTTTGGACTCGTAAATTGAAGGTTATAGGTTTGAATCTCGGAAAAAAATAACAAATATACCATTAATATTTTCATAAATGGTCTTGGCTGAATTGAATAATTAATATTTAATAACCTTTACCAAAGAACGGTAATCTAAGATCCATTCAGCCTTACAGCAACTGGGTCTTGCTTGAGAATTGTTGCTTTGAAACGAAGACAAGTCCGATAGATGGCTCAGTTGGTAGAGTGCTCGCTTTCGATACCAAAAGCTTGGGCTTGAATCCTATCGAGAGTGTCCGAAATGAATGCCCGTTTCGGTGTTTATTTATGTATTGTAACAACGTCAATCGGATTCGAACCCAAGCTCTCAAATGGAATGCAAGCACTTTACCAATTTAGCTATTGACCGGAATAATATTAAAAAGATGATTTTCAAAATAGCCGGAAGTCAAACCCACCATTTTTTTGTATTTCCAGTTTGAGGCATTAAAACACCAGACTAAGATCGAATCGATATCTTACAAAAGATAAAAAAAGGATCATACAAGATTTGAGAGATAAAATTGAGACAGGAATGTTTCTAGTTGGAAATTAATGGATACACCTTGTATCGTAATAACCCCCTAAATTCCAATCCAAACAACCCAACTAAATCTAATCACGCAAGATTTTCTCGCGAAATTTCTTCAAATCGCTTTTCGGACTAGAATAGATCAGCGTCTGTGAATGGAGGCGGAGTGGTATTTTTAGTTCGGGATTATTTTGTCATTTTGTACGACGGAGCTTTAGGGAGCACTTATTATTCTTCTCCTTCTTTTTCTTCTTTTGCAGATAATGTAACGGAGCTTAAGCAGCCTTAGGGGTATAAAGGGAATAACGCTCGGGACTGTGGGCGAAACTTTTCAGATTGGATTATAAATGCTGTAAAAAAGTTTCCCGTTTTATATAAACGTACCTGTACATCGCCACCTTAAGTGTACAACTGAATATTTCTTGACTTATAGGTTGGTATGAGGCTGACCACCCATACTGTAAAAAAAAATTCACTTTTCCAATGTCACCCCTGTGTCAGGGAAGGTCAGCAAAAGTTGTAGGGCTTATTGTCATTTAAGGTTTGGATTTTATTTGTAAGTACACATTCAGCATTTGTAAGCGCGAACTTCACGTGTTTGTTTGTGGGCATACATCTGAGAGCTTTGAATGAATATATCCTTGCAACTTAGATTATAGATACACATTCAGCATTTGTAAGCGCGAACTTCCCGTGTTTGTTTATGGGCATGCATTTGAGAGTTTTAAATGAAAATATCCTTGCAACTTAGATTATAGAATAAGTGCTGATTTACTGTTTTGAGATATCGTGGATAAAATTTTATTGGATGTATTCTTCTGATCTTACATTTACGAGTCCAAAGCTCTAATCACTTAACTAAGCTGTAGCGAAACTTCAATAAAGGCAAAAAGTTGTTGCCGTACTTAGTTAAGTACAAAAAGGATTCGAGTCTAATATATCTGAAATATTTTTTAACCTTATAAGACAAAAACAAAAACAAAGTATACCTATGAAAGAGTTTTAGGCTTACACGGCCGGCTGATGATGCTGGAGTGATGTTTTCCTGGATCTATTGCCGGGGTCTGTGGAAGCTGGAGCTTCCGGACGTTTCACCCATTTCTACGATGGGCGAAACGAACGGCGAACTTCTTCAGCGTAAAGTATGATGATGAAGATGTATTTAGTTTCCACATCCAAACCACGAGTGTACACACACTTGCATCACAGCTCTCATCAAGATCATCTTCATCATCATACTTCACGCTGAAAAAGCCCATCGTAGAAATGAGCAAAACGTCCGGAAGTTCCAGCTCCCACAGACCACGGCAACAGATCCCGGAAAATATCACTCCAGCAAAGTAGATATATGTAATTATACATTGGCAATTTTTTTAAATGTACATCTAATTTTTAAAAATTCAAATGGAGACGTAGTTTTAATTTACTTATTTAATTATTTTTTATCCTCGAACATTTTCATGGAAACTTGTTTCCATTTGAGTTTTTAAATAATTAAAAATGGATTTTCACTGTGTTAATAAATCCACCCTAAAAAATACAGTAACACATTTACTTTGTCAAAAGCCCTAAAAATCCGAAATTGTTTCCCAACCCCAGTTGAAATGCAATGCACGTTTCTGAAATTAAAATATCTTGATATGATATATTTTATTATGTCAAGGTCACACCGTTTTTTCTTTTTCACAAAAAAAGGAATACAACATACATTTGCAATTTGTAAATTTGTAAAGTATGACAGCCGCTAGAGTCCTGTGACGTTTTGAGGTCCGGTGGGATGAATGAAATTGAGTTACAGAAATACTTTATAGCAAGACGTCGGATCAAAACAAAATACATAACCGAGAGAAATATTTCTCGGAAAAATTTCGGAAAAGTTGATCAACACCCCGAGGGAGGGCAGGCGACTGCAATGTTATTAGATATACATTTTATTTGATGTCAAATTGATAAAAATGTCAATTTGGATTTTTATATCTTTAATACATTTTTTTTTTACATTTCAGTTCCTGGATATGAGCGTGACCACCCAAACTGTAAAAAATGGTTCACTTTATCGTTTTTTTTTTTTTTTGAAGAAATCATTTGCAGGAGACTCCCTAGATTTCAGTGACTTTAGGGTCTATGTCAATTGTTGTAGTCCCGCAGAGATGTTAACGAGCTTGCGTCGCTACAAAGCGCCAATACCTAAGCAAGACGCAGTTGCTGCAAGGCTGGATGGACCTTTAAGTGACCGATCTTCGGTAAAGGTTTTATGAATTTTTTAACCCAGGGAAGAGCATATTTAAAATATAAATGGTATATTTTTTATGCTCCGCCGGGATTCGAACCCACAACTTTCCAATTACGAGTCATAAGTTTTTGCCACTGGACTACGGATCGGTTATGTAACTACTGTTTCAGGAAAGGTCGGCAGTTGCAGAGTTTATGTATATTTGAGATTTGGGTTTTCATTTTTAAAGTAAGTACGCAAACGGCGTGTGTATGCAAAAACTAACGAAAGTGTCTATATTTTAGATGATAGACGTATTTCTCTACCTCTAACAGAGGTGGCATTGGCAAGAGCAAGGCCAAATCTATGTTGATACTAACAATATTCCCAAATCAGGCGGGAGAATCATAGATTGCAGATTTTTCTTTCCCCAAAAATTGTGTATTTTTAAAATCAACACACTCGGAATGGGGGCGCGCGCGGAGGGTTGATTCTGCACATAGAAAAGGGGAAATTTGCGAGAGATTTTCAGGGTAAATACAAGGTTAACCCTTAAACGTGCGGCCCTGGGTGTTTGCTTACCCCTATAACTGTCAGAGATGAGCTATCTCGTCAAAAATAAAACGAGAAGCGAAAGAACGAAAAAAAAAGTCATGAAAAAAGTATGCAAGGATAAAAAGAAATTGCGGTTGATTTGTAATGTTCGCAGCTAAGGTTTTTTTTAGTGTAATGTTATTCTAATGATTCAACAGAAAACTAATTACAATTTTAAATAATGAATAATTAATTAATAAATGGATTATGTTCCTTGACTTATAGGTTGGTATGCAGCTGGCCACCCATGCTGTAAAAATGGTTCACTTTGCCAATGTCACCCCTGTTTCAGGGAAGGAGGGCAAGAGTTGCAGAGTGTATATCATTTGAGATTTGGTTTTTATGTTGTAGGTTCACATGCGGCATGTACTTGTACGTGTTGTACTTGTACGTGAAAATGCATATAATGGGAATCTCCAATGTAACATATCTTTGCAACTTAGATTAGATTAATTAATATCTAATGTTAAACCTGTGACTGACCCCTTTGATTTTTAGCTTTTTAATTTGTAAGTACACACGCAGTATAGTAAGCGCAAACCTACACGTGTCTGTTTGTGGGTACGCATTTGTCCATATTATATATCTCTTTGCAACTCAGATTAAAGATAAATAGCACTGATTCAGTTTTACCTTTAAGGTGGCGATACGATAGCGTCTCGACAGGTAGAGTATATTTTTATTTGCGGCAGAGATATCGTTACGAAATATTATATCTGCATGGACGTAAATATTTATATGGATGTGTATACGTGCCAGTATGTTGAAATTTAAGGATTTCTCCTCGTAGCACTCACAGAGGCTTTTCCCACGTATTTGTGTTTTTGATTGAAAGAAAACTGTCAAGGCATGTTAAATTTATTCCTTAAAAAAAGGTTAAAAAGAACATGCCTTGAAGTTGTTAAATCATAAATTCTTATATATAATCTATAATCTAAGTTGAAAAAATATATAATCGTCTGAAATTCCTATTAAATGCATTCCCATACGCGTACGTTCTCGTTTACACGTGTACTTACAAATTAAAATCCAAACCTCAGAGTAACATAAATCATGCAACTCTTGCTCGCACTTCACTGAAACAAGAATGACATTGGCACAGCGGACCATTTATTATAGTCTGGGTGGTCAGTCTCATACCAACCTACAAGTCAAGGAAATGTTAAGAAAAAACTGAAATCAAATATTTTAAAAGAAAAACTGAAATTATAAAAGGTGTTATTATAATAATAAAAAATAAAAATAAACTTTGTTTTATTCCACTTATATTGTTTGAGTCGTTACTAACGTTTTCGGAGAAGAACCTCCACTTTTAGGTAACAAATTATGACTAAAATTAAACTAAACTTAAGACAGTTGAGTGGGATGTACTGGTTTCTAAAGTAAGGGGGAAAAAAAACATGTTTAATATTTTTGTTTTTGTTTTTTTTTAAATAATAACACCTTTAATAATGGCTTTCGTTTCACAAAAACTTTCTGAAATCATCGTTTGTGAAATCTTAGTTTCAGCCTTCAGTGAAGTATGACTTCAGCAAAGTATGAATACAAAATACTCATAGTTTATTTTCAGTCAGATGCGGCTGAAGATTCCTCCGGAACAGGAAGTTGGCGGCTGCCAAGGCTGTGGGAGACTTGGCAGACAGAGCACAGCCTTCGCAACTCTGTTATGTGCAAATGTATCATAGACAATATTCGCACAGATACATAGGAAACTATATACCACTGTGGCACTGAGTGCAAATCGTTAAAACGATCGCATACTGAAACATCTGAAAATATGCATGTCATTTTTTTCTTCAATTAATTTGTGAAGAGAAATGCTCTGGCTTAAGACTGTTTTTGCCTGCGCGGAAACAGCTATTAATTGCATTAATAGCTTAGTTGGTTGAATGTGTGCATTCCATGCCGAAAGAAAATCCCAAGGTGTACTCAGCCTTCCCAAGAAATGAGAACTAGCCCCTACTAGTAGTTAAAATTAAAATTAAATTAGGCTGATTAATTTGGTGAGCGTGTTTTTGTGTGTATCACACCTCAAAAGCCCTCTGCGAGCTTGGTCGTCGCTGTAGAAAGCGCCAATTCTCATGCAAGACCCAGTTGCTGTAAGGCTGGATGGACCTTTTGATGACCGGTCTTTGGTCAAGGTTTATGAATTTTTCAACCCAGCAAAGAGCAAATTTGGAAATATAAATGGTTATTTTTTTGTGCTCCGCCGGGATTCGAACCTCCAACCTTCCATTCGGAGTTCGAAGTTTACCACTGAACTACGGACCAGTCGTTGGCCGGTCCTAGTCCACTACGGAGTTGATGTGAGGCCGGCCCCCTTACCCGTAAATATAAATAGGTCCCGAATCGTCACACGCGAACTTTTTGGGAATAACGCGGGCAAAAGTTACACTATATGTGTAGCTTATTTGTGTTTTTTTCAGTGCATATTTATAAAGAACATAAAAGAGTTAAGTCTGCTGATACATTTTCCAGCCATCTGATATGAACTTGGCCGTCACTATCTCCCCCACACCCTCACCCAAAGTCAACTGCCCAAAAGTCAACTCAAGCATTGCCTTTTACAAAAAAAAAAATGAAAAGTAAAACTCTCACTGTGGGCACTGCTCTAGTTTTCATACATTTTTTGGTAAACACTATGATTGAGTTTAAATGCTAGCATTTTACTTGATATAATGCCGACTGGCGCCTCTACGCTTCCCTAGCTGACATTTATCGTGAAATTTATCGCCCAAAAATACATTTCGTCCTCCCAGTGCTTGTTTGGCGTATCTACAATTGGATTCAACAATGACCTAGTTCAATGAAAGTGTGATAAGAATCACATTCTACGCAAATTGAGCTAAGAAAAAAACGTACAACATGATAATGTGAGAGTTGTTTAAAATATTAAAAAAAAAAAAATCCATTTTACATAAGACACAGTGGTCCAGTATACATACAAACATTGCTTATGTGCATATGTATATTATATGTTATGATAATTTATTTGTAAGGTACACATAATTAAAGAGCGTCGTTTTTGTGTGTGTCACACCTCAAGAGCCCTCTTAAATCACGGATAAGATTTTTTTTTAAAGATGCGTCTTTAATGCTGCTTTAAAGATACCAACAGTTTTCGCCTTCCTCACATTAAGACTTAAGTGGTAGTCTCTTTCACTCCATTGGACTTGTAAACCGGAAAGCACGGCCCCTAAAATTAGTGCGTGTCTGACGGTACGACTGAACTAAGTCAACCACTCCATACACCGCAGATCTGAGCGTCTGGCGACTCAAATCTATTTCGACGGATGAGAACATGTCAGACAAATATGAAGGAGCTGCACCATTTACAACTTTGTAAACCATCAGACAAACACGGTAGACCACCCTCTCCGGAAAGCGAAGCTAATGAAGTTTTCTTAACAATGGAGTAATGTGAGTAAATTTGGACATGCCGAATAGTCCGGTCGATAGCTCAGTTGGTAGAGTGCTTGCAGTCTACACCGTGAGCTCGGGTTCGAATCCCACCGAGGAGGGTGTCAGAAATGATTTCCTATTTCGGATTTATGGTCAGAGCAAGTACTGCCATATTCCTCCACTCCTGCAGAAGCTTCACTGGTTGAGGATCCCAGAATGGATCAAATTTAATTTGGGCTTCACGGTACACAAAGCGCTGCATGGAGTGGCGCCAGAGTACTTGCAGGAGCTTATACTACCGAGGAGTCAGAGCGAGAGGGGGCTCACTCTGCGATCTGCCGACAGTGCTCTTACATCTGTCAGCACTCAACACAGAAAAAGATGTACAGTGTTCGGAGACCGCGCTTTCGCCGTTGCGGGACCGTCCACTTGGAACCAGCTGCCTCCTGAAGTGCGTGCCAAGGAAGGGATCAAGAGCTTCAAGAAGGTAATGACGACCCATTTTTTCACCGCCGCGTCAAGCCTGAAAGCGCCCTCGCAGTGACAGCAGTCACGAAACGGCGCTATAAAAATCATCATCATCATCATCATATTTCAAACTCCATAATAAAAATACCGGCAAGGTTTACTCAGCCTTCACAATAAATGAGTACCAGCCCCATCGGAGCTGGGAAACCCCCACTTCAACTAAAGTGGTTGGCGTAAGGCCGGCCCCCATACTTGTAAAAATTAATAGGTTCAACTCGCCACATGCGACTCCTTCGGGGATAACGCGGCAAGAAGTTACACTATATGTGAAGCTTAGTTGCGTTTTTTTTTTTGCGTTTTTCCGAATCGAGTTCAGCACAGATTGAAGCCGGTTGAACTGTGAAATAACCTCTGATGGAAATAAGACAAACAGGCACTAAGGGGACGAGTTGTGTCTGTATTGTTCGCGTGGGAGGTCAACACACAATGCCAATATATTAATTTTTGGTACTTTTAAGGCTCTGGAAAGGTTGAGGCTATTGTGTTGGTTTTGTGATATTGGATATTTTCATCGGTACACAATATTAGAGACATCGATTGCAATATTAAATTAAAAATTTTAATTCCATTTTTGCAATGCATTGTTTTAAATTTGGAACGTGTTTGAAAAATGAAACCTTTTTTTATGAAATAGGATTAATATTTATTTTGAATTTAAAATTTCTTTGCAATGTTTGCTTTTAATAATTTAACTGTGTGCTTTAACTTGATATCTATCAGAAAAATTAATTAAAACCTAGATTTTAATTAAATTGAACCCCTGTTTCAGGGTGTATGTTCATTTGAGATTAGGGTTTTTTTTGTAGGTTCACATGCGACATGTGCAAGCTCGCGTCTGCTTATGAGAATGCATATAATTTGAATCCCTAATGTTACATATCTTTGCAACTACGATAAGATTAGATTTCGAATTAAAAAGGGGGGGTATTAAAAAAAATAAACAAAACATTCAAAATAAAATCCATCGTTGTAATAAGAAAACGTGTCACCTTTTTAGTGTCGTTGTTACTCGTAGCGTATGAAGCAATTTGCACTAATTACAAAAAAATCCAAAAGAAATTGCGCCTCTACAACTCTCTATTTCCATACTAAAATTAAAATAGGTCCAAGGAAAACGTGAAACATCTAAAAAAATATACAAAAAATATAGAAAATAGAAATCAAGGATGAGCTCTTTAAAAACGCAGTGGTAAACAAGAAGGTTAAATTAATGCATTTCATTTACTCTTCTTCTTGCGCCTCTTTAGTGAAGATTGGCGATTAAATCTAAGTTGCAAAGATATATTAACATTTAAGACTCAAATTTAATGTACGCAAACAAGCAGACACGTGTAAGCTCACGCTGCGCGTGTATTTATAAAACAAAATACCATATCTCAAATGAACATAAACTCTGCAAGTCATGCCTACTTTTCCTAAAAAAGGTGCTTCCTGTAAGGCTGGAAAGACCTATGAAGACCGGTTGTTTAGTTTTTGGTGACTGAACATACAGAGGAAAAGTGAGAAGAAAATATGTAAAGAAAAGACGGAGAAATTTATGGCTGGATCAGAGTGAAGAAATTGTGAAAGAGTTGGATATAGAGAGTGAATGTAAAAAAATAAAATGGATAAAAAGGTGATATGATGTATTCTTATAATACATATTTTTTTTAAATGTTGTCCTTCTTCTTTTGGTGCCACTTCTATCGAAGATCGATGATCGTCATGGCTATTTTGACCTTGGATGCTGTGGCTCGAAACTAGGACTTGGTGCTTTTGTTGAATCATTGTCACGGTCAGTTCGTCTCCCATCAATGTTACCCTGTATGATAAGATGAAGAAGGCGGTATTTCGTTGTCCGCCAGGAATCAAACTCGTTACCTTCTAATTCCAAAGATGAAGAGTTAGCCACTAGACTATAACTAGTTGTACATAGTTGCAAAGTTACAGTTAATTTTGAAATTTAACTCCGAAATAAAATCGAAAAAATTCTCCGATATCAGAGGGAGAAAAAAATCAAAGTGAGTTAATTAAAAGTAAACAGTTTCTTTTACTGCTTGAACGATAATTAGATTTTGTCAAGTAGCTGAATTCAATCGAAATTTTTCGAGTATTTTCATGCCGACGTTAGTGGGAGAGAAGAGAATTTAAATTATCATTGGGAGAAACTCAAATTTAGAGTTTCTCTGAGAGATGAAAAAAATGTACCTATTCCTTAAATTCTCTGTGATTAATTTCATCTGAAACTCGAGACGCTTTTATAAATTAAATTGAGCGTTTTTTCCTTTTTTTTCTGGAACGTTCTAGGGCAGGGATGGCGAACCTTTTTGAGACTGAGTGCCAGATTTTTTTTTTTTTAATAAAATAATATGTCGCGTGCCACATGCCATGGAAATAAAAATGCATCAAATGTTTGTGTAACTTCAGATTTTTAATAAAAACAAAAATTAATACACCGAGGAAAATATTAAGTAGATTAATTAAGAAGAAAATACACGTCGCTATTTAAATATTTTTTAATACTATTTCTATAACTTTTTTTATTTTTTCTTATTCACTTTTATTTTTTCTCCTCATTCACGTGCCACGCAAAATCATCTCGCGTGCCATAGGTTCGCCATCCCTGTACTAGGGAATCGTTTAAGAAGTAAGAAAATTTGAAATTTTTATACCTTTAATTTAGAACCTTATATTGAAATGATCCATGCTACTACTTACGTACCGAATTGATAATTTATTGTCTATAATCTAAGTTGCACAGATATATTATCGTCTAAGATTCATATTACACATTTGTTTAACAGAAGCTTCAACACATAAAAGCGCCCTTGGGTGGCTAGTGCCACCAAACGGCGCCATATAAAAATGGCCAATTATTATTATTATTACGTGCGTTTTCACAAGCAGACACCTACGTAAGTATAAGTTTGCTCTTAAACATGAAGCATGTGGAATCACAACACTAATCCCAATCTCAAATAAACATAAGCCCTGCGACTCTTGCTGACCTTCTCTGAAATAGGGGGCATTGGAATGTGAACATTTGCAGTATGGGTGGTAAGCTTAATACCAACCTATAAGTCAAGGAATGCAACTTTTCACCAAGAAATACAAATAAATAATTCGCATCATCACTATCCAATATTCAAAATTCGTCCCATCGGTGCTTGTTTGCCTTATATACCATTTGATTCAAAGACGACCTTTCAATGAAATTGTTACACAATCGGAGCTCAGAAAAAAACGCAAACCACGATAATGTGAGAATTACTTAAAATATTTTTGAAATCAATTACCAGTTTTCATAAGACGCATAGGTCTAGTTCTAGTACATATACAAACATTGCTCATGTGGAATTACCTGTGATGTTATATGAAACAAATCATAGTAACTAAGAAAAAGAGTTTAATTTACCAAAAAAAAATATGTAAATCAGTCTTCTCAATTACTTTTATTTGATGTGCCAACACCCTTGTGTTTTTCTTTACTTCTTTTAATATTTTTGCAAATTTTGTTTTTTTACCGCAAACTCCCAGTTCTCTTAAAAATAACAATAAGTTGTAATTTAAATTAAAAAAAAAAAAACGTTGGCTTTAAATTCTTATTTGCTTAAATATTTCATGAAATGAATACCGCACGGAGAAGAGTTCTTAGAAAAAAGAAATTAGGTCCTTTTTCCTGAAGAAATTCCATTTTCCCCGTTCCTCCTTTTAAGGAAATAACAATAATTATCGGTAGGCTGTATTCCAGCAGCTTTGTACTCAGAAATGGGATTTTAAATGGTTTTTCGACTACACAGGCAATGCCATACCCCAATATACGAACTATTTGGGCTGAAAGTCTCATCACCACGGTAACTCTTACCTACCGAATATCAGTAATATTTGTATGAAGACCTGTCAATCCAAGATGCCCGCAAGTGAACCGCTGATTAGTCTTTATACAAATATTACCGATATTCGTTACGTAAGAATTACCGTTGTGATGAGACTTACAGCCCAGACGTGATTTGAACCAACGTTATTCTGTTCCAAATACGCTAGTCAAGAACAGTGACTTGACTCCCACGACCATAACAAAGATTTTATATAACAGTCATCTTTACAAGCAAATGCAACTAAGCTACACATATAGTTCAACTTCGTGCCACCTGAGGGCTTCGCTTAGGGGGGGTGATTTTTTTTTATAGATAAGGGGCGGCCGTTACGCCAACCCCTTCAGTTGGGTTTGTGGGGGTTTCCCAGCTATCAAAGGGACTGGAACTCATTTTTTGTGAAGGCTGAGTAAACCTTGCTGGTATTTTATTTTGGGTTTTTGAAATAATACTCGAAATGAGAAATCATTTTTCACACCCTCGGAGGGATTCGATCCCGAGCCCTCGACATGGAATGCAAGCACTTTACCTACTGAGCTATCGAACAGATTTCGTCATAAGCCATTCAGATTAATATAAATCAATTTAAACCTTCTCTTGTGATTGTTTTTTTTCCTCTTAATCTCAGAGACAGGGTTCCAAACCAGGAGATCTGTAGACGCACTGATGTCACTGATGTCAGACAGCGAGTGGCTTGCTTAAAAAGGCGCTGGGCTGGTCACGTCGCAAGGCAGGACCATGACAGGTGGCCGAAAAGAATCGTCCAGTGCTGGCCCAGGATGTCCAAGCGCGGAGTGCGGAAACCACTGTTATGTGGCTGGACGACATCAATAGAACTGCAGGCGGAGGATGGCTGAACACAGCAGCCGATAGATTCAATCATGGAGATGAGTGGAGGAGGCTTACGTCCAGGAGTGAACTGAGAAAAGCTGAAGCAAAAGGAACATTAAGAAGAAATTCGTCTGTTATAAATTTTAGGGAAAATGGCAAGCTGAGTGTTGGTGATCCATTGCATTTTAAATTAAAAATACTGATAACACAAAAAATAAAAATGTACAAATTAAAGAACGTTTTTCTTCGCGAGTTGATTTATTTCTCAAGCACTCTCGATGTTTACACATCATTATGAAGAGAGCAACTTGCTCTCTTGATAATGATGCTCTCTTGTATAGTAATAATGATGTAAACACATCAAAAGTGCTCGAGAAATAAATCAACGCGTGAAAAAAAACTATGTTTAAGTTTTTCATTATTATTTTTTCAAATGATTCTTCACAATGTTAATATACAAACCCTTGAACTTTTAACAGTAACATGTTTTGTTCATCGATTTGTTTTGGATGACGAACAAAGACTGCGTTTGCAACCTGAGGTACAGCTTTATTTTGCACGACGCCAAAGATTTTTATACGAAATCATATTTTTCGAGTGAAAATGAAATATCTCTTTATGCTTTGGTACAGAGAAATTTCCCCAGTCGGGACAGAAATACCTCCAAGTCGATTTAAGAGTTGTGTTTTTCCCTTTTTCCTTGCTTTGAATCTATTTTAGGTTCCTTTTCGCAATAATTTTCTTGCAACTTTTTTTTTCATTCTTTCAGTTATATTTAGTTATCAATCAATTTCGCATTTCTTACTTTTATATGTAGAAGTCGAAAAACATATTTAATGAAGAAAGCTTCCTTGGCTAATAAGCTGATATGAGGCTGACCCCCCATGCTGTATAAAGATGGTTCACTTTTGTCAAAGCCACCCTAGTTTCAGGGAAAGGCGGCAGCAAATTTATGTCCATGTGAGGTTTGGTTTATTATGTACATATGTACACATGTGTAAGCGTGAAGAAACATGTGCCTGCTTGTGGGTATGATGAAATTATGTTGTCTTAAATGTCACTACATCTTTGCAACTTAGATTATAGATTTTCGACCGTTACAGTAGAGATAAATTTTTTCAGAAAGAAATGCTTCCAACTTCTACAATGCAATCTAAATTTAAAATAATCTAAGTTGCAAAGATGTTTTATATTTAATATTCATAATGCATGCATTCTCACAAGCAGACACGCATAAGTTTCCACTTACACATAGCGCATGTGGATTTTTTTTCCAGCTTTCCCAGAAACAGAAAAAGGCGACAGGAGTCACAAAGTTTACGTTCATGTGAGATTTGGGATTTAATGTTGTAAGCGTGACCTCACACGTGTCTGCTTGTGATATGAATGAAATAAAAGCCTTCTTTAATAATCTATAATCTAAGTTGCAAAGATATATTAATATTTAAGATTCATATTAAGTGCATGACCCCAAACCACACTTGTAAGTTCCCGTTTACAAAATGCTGTATGCGTACTTAAAAATAAAAATCCTAACCTCAAAGGAACATAAATCTTGCATGAAACAGGGGTGATATTGGCAAAGTGAACCATTTTTTACACTATGGGGGGTCACCCTCATACCACCGTTTAAGTCAATGAATATCAATATTTCTTTGCAACTCACATTAAAGTCAATATGTAGATTGATGTAATATTTAGAATTTTAGTGGTTCCATCTCTCTCGCACCGCTTCATCCCCCTATTCACCAATATCTCCGTCCCTTACCAACAACATCCATCCCTTATTTCTACGTTCACACCTGTTCGCACAAAAACCTTTTATCGCACAACTTGTCTGCACACAAAACAAATTGTCTAGCGAAATTCCAAATGCCAGACACAATGCTTTGTGCCGGATCACAACAATGTGTACAGACGCTTTATTGTGTGTGTTAAATTTGTAATTAATTATCTTACATTTTGTTTGATGTCGGATTATTTGGAACACGTAGTCTAGTGGTTAGCATAACAGGCTTTAGACCAGATTCTACGTGGTTTGATTTCAACGTAAAAAAATATTTCTGTTTTGTTTATATGAATAAATTTGTAATGTAGTGGTTGGCATAAAAAGCTTTAAAATATTAAAAATTGAAAATCAAAAACAATTTGTAAATGGTTACGGGGCGAGTAAAATTTAAAATGTACGACCGTTTAGAAATCCATGTTTCCATCATCAGGTACAAAATATTACATCAAGTACAATATTTTTTAGATTGAAATAAAATTGACTTTTAAAGTTCACAGTAATTTTATTTGGATTTCACAGTAAAATGGACTTTCACAAAGCTACCTCCGAAAATCTACATAATACGAGTACAATATTTTGTACCATGATGATGGAAACATTGTTTTCAAAACCGGTCGTAAATTATTAATTTTTACTCTCCCCGTAACCATTTACAAATTGTTTTTGATTTCCAGTTTTTAATATTTCAGAAATGAAAGGTTACAAAGTGAATGCCTCATCAATTATTAAGGATAAAAGGCTTTTTGTTTAGATGTTACGTGGTTTGATTTCAACCTAAAAAAATATGTTTTGTTTATCTACATAGATTTGTAATCTTGTGGTTGACAAAATAAGGGTTTGATTGAAATGCGTGGAGTTCGATTTTCAAAACATGTAATTTTTTCACTGATCGTAGAGGCATTAACATTGTAATCTTTCATTTTACAAGATAACTCACCGTATTAAAACAACTAAACGGTTTTAATTATTTATTTCAAGTGTTCTTGTTGTTTGACATGTGTTCGTGGGTTGTCCACGAAGAGTTGCGTGCGATTAGTGGAACTTATTTATTTTCACAGGTAAGAGGGCAGGCCTTACACAAGCCATTTCTTTAATTGCTCTTAAGGAGAAAAGTCTGTCTTTTAGTGAAGACTGCGCAAACATTGTCGGTACATTGATTTTGTCTTTGAAATAAACATCGAAACGGAAATCGCTTCTGACACCTTCGCTGGGAATCGAACCCTAGATCTTGCCATGGAATGCAAGCATTCAACCCCTACTAGCTAGTTAAAAAGGTGTAATACTCGTAAATACGAGAAAAATAAAGAATAAATAGGTACACAAACAAAAAAGTTTTTTTTAGAATTAAAATAGTTCTCAATAAAAAAACTATATTTCCACGAATGAATGAAAATGGGGTCCGCATATAAATTGACTTAGACATTATTGTTTTGTCACGTGGCCGGTTTGCTAGGGAAAATGAAAACAAATATATCGTTATTGGTTGCTAAGAATAAAATACGAAAGTTTGCTCGCCGAGAAAAAAGATCCAAA